>SZYD01002167.1:0-57980 GCA_009363875.1 Mikania micrantha | reverse complement strand
ATAAACTAGTTTTAAAACAATTATGGCATGTATAAAGTGCCATTAAACCTTTATTAGTGGCAGAAAAGTTAAATGACACTAAAACATGTGTCAATCTAATATGACAACGCAAAGTGTCATAAAAACCCCTTATTAGTGACACAAAAGATAAATGTCACTAATAAATTGTGCCGCTATACGGCATTTTTTTGTAGTGAATTTACATACATATTTATTACATATATATATATATGTATTAAGATGTTTAAATTTTTTTTTCTCATACATATATATATATATATCTATATATATATATATGTGTTGTGTGTTTGTGTGTGTGTGTGTTATGTTTAATTTGTTTTCATAAATATACATAATGGTTCAAATATATCAAAACTTATAAATACGAATTTTAATAACGTCATAAATTATTTGATAATTAAAATTCGTTTATTACAAACTACATGAATGTTACATTTCTAGACTCATACCAACATCGCTATGCTTTCTGTATGGTTAATTTTGATCTGGTATCATTGTTTAAAACCGATTTCGAATGAAATATATTAAGTGGTTGTTTCGGTTATGGATTACATATCATTACAATGCAGTATCGATTGATAGCTAGTCAATACAGTTATATTATATGTGGGTTCGTACCGAGGCTGACTTTTGTGCCTCCTGCCATGTCAATCACAAGACAATGGCAAAGTGTGTTGGTCAATATTGCACTCATTCCGACCTCCAGTCGGTTTGGGCTCCCAGGCGCGATGGGTGGTGCTTGTCAGGCCCAAATAGTACTATCCAAGATTACACGCTACGCGCTCCGCGCTACTAATGGTCTGAGTGTGTTTGAGAGGACTTTGAGTTTGTGAAGTGTGCCACATATATACATGTGGTGATAAATCATGTCCATACGTAATCAAAATCAGTTGTTGTATCAAAAACAGTTTATCATGCAATGTTTTCTCCCCAACCGAGTGTTTGTGTGTTGACTTGTGTTGACTCGATGAATCGTTGGTGATACGTTTGTTGTGTTAGTTTGTTTATGTGTCTTAATGCAAGTAAAACACCAACATGCATCCTATGACTCTAATCGTGATGCTTTCACATAAGTCATGTTTCGAAAATCACAACGTTTCCGTTTCGAGAAAATTTCTATTTTTGGAAAGTATAATTATGAAATCCCATTTCATAAAATTAATACTTCTAGTATGTTTATAAAAACACGTTTAAAACACTTGAAACATATCGTTTGCCCCAATAAAGTTTCCTAAAATAAAGTACACGTTTAAAGGTTCATTTTCAACAATCAAAGTTTCCAATATGCTTAGAAATCATTTTTAGACATATTTCGATAACCATAAATCACCAAAACATGTTAAAACATCAAAACCATTCTTTTGATTTACAAAAGTTTCCATATATAGGAAGTTTCTATAAAATCATATTTTTCACAAAAAACAAACACCCAAATGTGTTTCTAAACACTTAAATGTGCATTTGACAACATCTAGACATGTCTAACATGTCTAGATTATCACAAATCTACACCATGCAACATAAAAGTTTTCTTTTATGGCAAGTATTTCAAAATCAACATAACAACCTATCAAAACTCAATCCAACAATTCTACTACGTACTAAAATCAGTAGATCTACATCAATATATCATAAAATCATCAACAAATTCGTGCACAATAGCCACATAGAGTTGCATGTGGGGGGATGTTCATGCATGTGGGTTTTCACCCCTTTCATGTTCAATATAACCATTGAGTAACACGTAAAACAACCTTAGAAGGCAAGATTCCAGGAGGACAGCTGCTGATGATGAAGATCTAGTGGCTGCTAGTTGTTTCTAGCTTCTTTGCTCCTCCTCCAAGCTCCAAGAACTCCAAAATCACCAAAGGATGAAAGAAAGGGGTTGTGGGTACCATATCAGGGGTTAGGGGCTGGATTTATAGTGTTTCAGCAGTGGGAGTTCGGGTGGAAGTCGTCAATTGAATGGGAGAACCAAACAAAAGAAGATGGGGTTGTCTTTATAAGGATTTGTCCTTTGGGACCCGTGGCGTACCGCCAAGGCCGATCACGCATGGCCTTGGCATACCACCAAGGATTTCGGGATTCAAATTCCAGCTCCTGATTCACGTACCGCCAAGGATTTCACCGAATGGTCTTGGCATACCGCGAAAGCTTCATTTCTTTGTTTTTCGATTTTGTTGATTCGATTTCGTTCGTATTTGATTCCTAACGTTTATTCTAAACGTCTAATACATGTTTAGCGCGTAATCACATAGTAACACATTTTATTGCTGGTTTAATTGTTTGTTCACCAACGTTCGTGAGACTCGTGTGTGTTTCGATAATTCCTCGAATTATCTTTGATAGTTTGTGTTTTACAAAAGGATTGCACACTTGATTAATCCTAATCAATGTGTAATGCACAATTTAATAATTCCCCAAATTATTGTTTTGCGTTTGTGTTTGTGTTTGCCACACTTGGTTTCCAAAACCATTGTGCAATATACGATTCGATAGTTGCTCGAACTATCGTTTCGCAGTTGTTTGTGTTCAACTCATCTAATTAAACAAAATTAAATAAAATGCAACAAGTATGAATGTGAAATGCTAAGTTGTAAGACTTTCAATTTACCTTAAATTGCCGGGTGTCACATGTTCCTTAGCGACAAAAGCTATGGGAGTACCCTGTTCTTCAATTTCTTCATCTAATACCGCAGATAGTCTTCCAAACTTTTCAAGAAGGCGAGCACAAACATATTGCTTCTTTCCCTTCTTATTCATTGTCATATAGGAGAATATATCTTCTTTCATCCTTTTGATCCCCAGAGTTCTGACTGTTGGGATGAGATTCTGATGTCGCTTGATGATGATGATCTGGATGAATCTGGGGAATGCTAAGAATCTCTCCTTCCTTTTCCCTTTGATGTTCATGTGCATGTCTCAGAAAATCATCTTCGAGTAATTAAACTCAAGTCCCAAAGCAATCACCACTAAACAGGAACTGAGAGTCTGGTTTAGAACATCGTATCCTCCCTTTCGTCCCGAGAGGCATTGGGTGACAACATGAGCTAAGTATCTTCAGTTTGGGTGAAGAAGCTTCTTCTATGTGGGAGGGTAAAGACCCTCTTGCCCCATCCTGAATACTGTGCTTTGAATCAGATCCTGATCAAGCTTAATGGATTATGTGTCCTTGTCACCAAACTGAAGGCATTCCCTGATGATCTGCTTTGTTATGATCACAGGTTGTCCTTGAACCATCCCAATCAAACTCACGTTTCCGTTGGCATGAGTCCTCTCCGAAATGGAGTTCCAGAAGTCATGAATAAAAGAATAAATGATAAGTGGATGCTCCATAATAGCATAGTTGACCGGTGAGAGAATCAGTCTGTCCACCATACTCTTGTACATTGCGTGCTTCTCCAGAGGATCGCCCAGATAAGCAGACATGTGGTGATCAGGCACAAACCATAACTCAGCCATCTAAAATAAAAACGAGCTAAGTTAGTTAAAAATTAAATAAATTAAAAGTCAAAAAGAAAAGAAAAATCAAAGTCAAAAGTCAAACTTAAAAGTCAACGGGGTCAAAGGTCAAATCTAATTTGAAAGTCAAAGTCAATTTGTAGTTCACGAAACAAGGAGTATTCGAAAATCCAAGGAGTTCACAAAACTGAGAGTCTACACGAAGATAAGTCAGTACACAAAATTTGATTTTCGAAAACGAGTACACGAAGTCTGGTTCTCGAAACCGTGTACACGAAATTTTGTTCTCGAAAAGGTTTATTCAAAATTCAAATTTTGAGACAGATAAACCTCCATATCTCATTTGTTGTTCTGAGAAGATTGCGGAAGCATAGTGGTGAGGCCTCAGAGATGAGGTGTGACTTACTTGATCCGGTATCACAACACACAGATTAACATAAAGTAAATACATTACATGGTTTTGCCATTACAACTAACATTACAGTTAACAACTAAGTTTATTACACAAACTAACTTATTTAATTACAAGTGTTTGAAGTGCAGCCTCACCGTGGTCACTGTCTCCCTGCAAAAATGTTTGAGTTTGAAAGATCAGCACAAAGCTGGTAAGTTCGTAAAGTTCAAGTTAAACCATATGATATGACATGATATACAAGTTCTTAAGATATTCAAATCCAATTAACCATGGGACCCGTATCTAGTTCCATTCGGACAAATCTACGTTTTACGAAGATACTACCCGTCGGTAAATATCTTAATGCCTCATTATCTTAATGTCGATCACTAACATTAAGAAGGTGTCTCGGAAACAGGTAACAAACATTCATACCAGGGGAGATGCAAACCTCCCAGTGTATGGGTTGTTAGCCGATAGTACTATCATTGATCCCTGTTCGGCCCCACACGGGTTCACTAGATACAGTTTCATGGAATGAGGACTTTTGATACTGTGATAAAGTAACTAACGGCAAAATCCCATGAAATCACACAAGCGTCACATGAAATCACAAAGATAACAGTGATACATATCATATGTTCATAAATGGATTTACAGAAGTACCCCGATGTTTATAAAACATTAAAAATAAAAGGGGTTGTACGAAACTCACCTGAAGTCAGAAGAGTGGTGAAATCACATGCAGAATAGTAATGGTAGCTAAATTTTGCATTAGTTTATGTTTAATGAGTTATTTATGTTTTAACTTACTGGTTAGATCTTTCTGAACGTTCAATGTCAGAGACATTGCCTTGAAAGTCATCAAACCCGTATTAGGTTTTTAGTTAAATAATTTAATGTCGTATCATACAATGTATGATAATGTAGGAACCTATAATGATTCAGGTTCCTAATACAAGGTTGATGAAACGTTTGATTAATCAGAATAATCTCTGATAATCCAGATAGTTAATGTTGTTGATTATGATGCTAAAACAATTTCTAGATAAAGTTATGGCTTAGGAATGATCAATCCTCGTTATTGAGTACCCCAAATATCATGAAATATCACAATGTGACATTAGAATAGGTTTAATAACCACGTTTAACATACTAATCTGACTATTTTCATAAACATCAGATAATCATTCCAATGAGTATGTTAATGATTGTGATTAGTTTGAAACACTTAGATTTAACCTTGCATTTCAAAGATTAATCAAACTAATCACCTACATTGTCACAATCAAATGGTTTAAACCATTATAATCATTGTAATGATTTCATTAAAACCGGGCATTACAACAGATCAAAACAAGAATTTACCCGTTAACACCTCGAGTTCTTCATTTCTAATCATTCCTAGCCATCATCTAGGAAATAATCAACAACCCTAACTGTACCATTACGTTCAAAAACAAGATCTAATCAACCATTATCAAACTAGAAGGTAAAAATGAACCGTTACCTAATCAGACGAGTTTATGAGTGTAGAACAACAATCAGAATTTGCAGGTACGTTCCCTGGCTTCAAATATACGATCTGAGGGTCTTATGATTGAGATTTTATGGTAAAAGTTGAGTTTTGTTCGTCTGGAAACGAAGCTGAGTCGAGAACAATCAAAGTGTATTTGAATTGCATGAATTCTGATGTTTTCATCTAATCCACCAAACCGACCCACACCAGGCGTACCGCCCCGCGTGGCCTCTTGGTCCGGGGTGTAGGGCGCGAGAAACCAAATCTCAGATATTTTTCTTAGCCCGCGCGTACCGCCTAGCGAGAGCAGCTGGCACTAGGCGTACCGCGGGGACCCTTTGACATTTTTGTAATTTTCTTCGTTTTCAGATTCCGGAACTCCATTTCACGCACGGTTTTCGCCGATGTTCACCATTTCTCGCATACTATCAACCTATAGTAATTGAAATAGCTAAATCAACGTGGATTTCAAGCACGACCAAATGTGCTCTCGTCATTGATGACGAAATTTTAAAATGCAATTGTCACAGTCTCTTCCTGTTAATGAAATTTCGTCCCGAAATTTAGTGAAGACTTACCGGATGACAATCGTTTATGAGAACAAGTGTGGGTATTTTGCTTTCATTCGATCTTCGCATTCCAACGTATACCCAGGTCCACGTCGTGAATTCCATCGAACTTTAACAATTGGTATGCGACTGCGTTTCGGTACTTTAACCTCTCGATCCATTACTTCTACTGGTTCTTCACTGAACTAAAGTTTTTCATCAATTTGGATCTCTTCAAGAGGTACCATTAATGATTCATCAGTTAAACATTTGTTCAGATTTGATATATGAAAAACGTCATGAATATTACTGAGTTCAGGAGGTAACTCAAGTCTGTAGGCTACCATTCCAATTTGTTCTAGAATTTTGAATGGTCCTACAAATCTTGGTGAGAGTTTGCCTCGCTTCCCAAATCTGAAAATTGATTTCCAAGGTGAAACTTTCAACATTACTCAGTCACCTATTTGGAATTCTAGAGGTCTACGATGATTATCAGTATAACTCTTTTGACGATCGCGAGCAGGTTTAATTCATTCTTGAATAAGTGTTATCTTATCAGTTGTTTCTTGTAAGAATTGTGTGCCTATGATCTGACTTTCACCTACCCCTAACCAACAGATAGGTGATCTACACTTGCGTCCATAAAGTGCTTCGAATGGAGCGCATTGAATGCTAGTATGGTAACTGTTATTGTATGAAAATTCAACAGGTGGAAGATGAATATCCCAGCTACCTCCAAAATCAATCACACAACTTCTGACATGTCTTCCAGAGTTTGATTTGTTCGTTCAGTTTGCCCGTCCTTTTGTGGATGATAAGTTGTGCTCATGTTGATTTGTGTGCCCAGAGCATTCTGAAGAGTTTGCCAAAATCGCGACATAAATCGCCTATATCTGTCAGAAATAATAGAGACTGGTACTCCATGTCGAGATACAATCTCATTAACATAGAGTTTAGCCAGTTGATCCATGGAATAATCTTCTCGGATGGGTAAGAAATGCGCAGATTTAGTAAGGCGATCAACGATAACCCATATAGAATCATGATTACGTGATGTTCTGGGTAGTTTAGTGGTGAAATGCATAGAGATCTGATCTCATTTCCACATGGGAATCTCAGGTTGTTGCAGTAACCCAGAAGGTCGTTGATGTTCAGCCTTAACTTTAAGACATGTTAAGCATTGATCCACGTATTCAGCTATGTGTTTCTTCATTCCAGGCCACCAGTAAAAATCTCTAAGATATTTATATATTTTATCAGCACCTGGATGAATAGAATACCTAGATTTATGAGCCTCATCCAAGATGTGTGTTCTAGAGTTATCGAATAAAGGAACCCAAATTCGACTTTTGAAATACAACACTCCGTCAGTCTTGGCTTCGAGCTTCTTATCTAATCCTCTTAGTTCCTCAGCAGGGTAGTTTGTTTCTTGTAATGCTTGTTGCTGAGCTTTTCTAATTTGAGGAATTAGACTAGTTTGAATAGTCATACCTAAAGCTTTCACATGTAAAGGTTTGACTCGTTCCTTGCGACTTAAGGCATCAAATACGACATTCATTTTACCTGGGTGATAACGGATTTCACAGTCATAGTCTTTTAGAAGTTCTACCTATCGCCTTTGTCGCATATTTAACATTTTCTGATCTAGAATGTGTTGAAGACTTTTACGATCAGTGTATACAGTACACTTAGTTCCGTATAGATAATGTCTCCAAATCTTGAGCGCAAACACCACTGCACCAAGTTCTAGATCATGAGTGGTATAGTTCTTCTCATGTACTTTCAGACGTTGAGAAGGGTAAGCAATTACCTTATCTTTCTGCATTAACACACATCCAAGACCTTGACGAGAAGCATCACAGTACACTGTTAAATTATTTGCACCTTCCGGTAATGCCAAGATAGGTGCATTGTAGAGTTTATGTTTCAACAGTTGGAATGCCTCCTCCTATTGGGAACCCCATATAAACACTTAATTTTTCTGTGTCAATGTGGTTAGTGGCAAGGCTATCTTTTAAAAGTCCTTGATAAATTGGCGATAATTACTTGCCAGTCCTAAGAATTAACGTATTTCAGTTGGGGTTCGAGGTTTTTCCCATTGTTTATAGCCTCGATCTTGCTGGGATCCACTTGAATACCATTCTCATTCACTACATGCCCAAGAAATTGAACTTCTCGTAACCAAAACTCACACTTTGAGAATTTGGCATATAGTTTTTCACGCGCCAAAAGTTCTAAGATCAATTTCAAGTGTTGAGCATGTTGTTGTTGGTTTCGAGAAAAAATGAGAATGTCATCAATAAACACAATCACAAACTTATCCAAATAAGGCCTACATACTCGATTCATCAGATCCATGAAAACTGCAGGTGCATTTGTTAATCCAAATGGCATTACTAGAAATTCGTAATGTCCTTATCGAGTTCTGAAAGCACTTTTAGGAACATCATCATCATGAATTCATAACTGACGATATCCGGATCTTAAATCGATTTTAGAAAAACAAGTAGCGCCTTGTAATTGATCAAACAGATCATCTATACGTGGTAATGGATAACAGTTTTTGATTGTCAGTTTATTGAGTTCCCTGTAGTCAATACACATCCTGAATGAACCATCCTTCTTTTTCACAAAAAGAATTGGTGCTCCCCAGGGTGAGAAACTAGGTCTAATAAAACCTTTATCTAATAGTTCCTGCAGTTCACCTGAAAGCTCTTGCATCTCTGAGGGTGCTAAACGATAAGGATCTTTAGCTACAGGTGTTGCACCTGGAATTAGATCAATACGATATTCAACTTGTCTCACTGGGGGTAATCCTGATATATCCTTTAAAAAACTTCAGGAAAGTCTTTGATTACTAGAATATCTTTGATACCTTTTTGTAAAGAACAGTTCTCGATCACATGTGCTAGAAAGGCCTGACAACCTTTCCATAAGCAAATCTGAGTCTGCATACAAGATATGATACCAAGTTTTCTACCAGCTCGTTCTCCTTGAACTATCAGTGTATCACCGTCAGGCCATGGAATACAGATCACCTTGTTTTGACATATAACTTCCGCTTGGTTATCAGAGACCCAGTCCATACCGACAACGACATCAAAGCTTCCAAGTTTAATAGGAAGTAAATTGATATTGAAAAGGTGATCATTAAGATTCAAGGAGCGCCCTTGAATAACACTGTTAGTGTTGATTAATTTGCCAGTAGCAAGTTCAATGATATAAGGAGTTTCTAGATCTACCGTAGGCAATGAGAGTAATGATGCAAATTCAGGAGAGATAAAACTCTTATCTGCCCCTGTATCAAACAGAACTGATGCGTATAGATTATTAAGAAGAACCGTACCAGTGACAATGTTCGCATCATGCCTTGCCTCGGTCGCACCAATCTGAAAAGCTCTCCCCTAGCTTCATTCCCTTGATTGGTGTTGTTATTGTTCAGGCAGTTTCTCATAAAATGGTAAGGACTTCCACACTTGAAGCATGACCGGTTTTTTTTGACTGGTTTGTCGTGGTGGTTGGTTTGGTTGACAAGCAGGCAAGTTACAATATCTGGTGTAGTTTCCAACTCTATTACAGTTGGCACAAACAAGACATGATCCTATATGATGAAATAAGCACTTGTTACATTTAGGCGCCCACCCAGTACAAGCCTTCCTTTTAGGAACAACCGCACCATAGTTTTTCACATTTAGTTTGCTCTGGCTAGTCTCAGCCGGAGCTTTTGTTTTGGTTTTACGAAACCACTTTCATTTGGTTCCTTTAGAAACATTTGAGGTACCGATGTCACTATAGCCCACCGCCGTCAGAGTTTTTGTGGACAAAGTACCACTCCTTACCGCCTCATTGGTAAGCTTAGTGGTCAATAGGATTGTACGTTTGAGAGTGGTACGTTCAGCTGCAGTCACCATTCCCCGGATCTGGGGAACCATCCCTTTGATATACTTCTCAATCAACGCTGCTTCCGTAGGAAACATGTTGGGAAGTAGACAAGTAAGTTCATGAAAACGATCGGTATAAGCTAAGCAATCAGCACCGATCATTGAGTGATTCCATAATTCCTCCTGGAGCTTTTGAATTTCAGTGATTGGGCAGTACTCTGACATAATCAGAGTTTTGAAATCGTTCCAACCCATCGAGTCGACTGTAACTGAGCCCAAAGTTTTAGCCTGGGTATTCCACCAGGTTAAATCTGAGTCTTTTAGAGAACAAGCACCATAAGACACCTTATGCTCCGCCAAACATTGGCTGATTTTGAGTTTAGTTTCCATTTCCTCAATCCACTTTAGGAGTCCAGCCGCTCCTTCATTACCCAAGAAAGTAGGTGGGTTGCAAGAAGCAAAGTACTTATAAGTACACCCTTGTTGTGGTGGATCAGGAACAGTTGTTTCCGTTGTTGTTGTACCGATGGTATGATGAGTTTCTACGTGGCCACCAGTAGCATTATGTTCAGTGTGATCGTGGTCCCCACCAAAACCCGCAGTGATATGTGGTTGGTGTTGTGTCAAAACACCATAAGCAGATAGCTGTTCTCTCACAATTTGTGCTATCATCACTTCGTTCAATTCAGATCCACTTGCACCTGCAACTGGAACCGTGTTTACTTCAAGGTTCACAGGTGGAACGATATTTGTTCCCAAATTTTCAGACCACGTTTGTTTCCGGATTAACCTGTGGATCTGGATTTGATTATACATTCATGGGTGGAACTTGATTCAGTTTAGGGTTACTAACATTCTTGGTAGCTTTCTTAGCCAGTCGACTTCTTTTAGTAGCCATTGTTCTACTAACATGCAGACAAACTCAGGTCAGTTCAAGAACATTAAAGATATAACCCGTTTAATCACATAAATTCAATCATATTCAGTTATACTGAAAATTTTTATGTTGAAAATGTGATTATATGAAATATACTATAACTACTTGATATAATCCAGACATGTTCTCACTACACAGTAATCATACAGATGTTTGTAGTTATACTCAATCATGTTATTTCAAAAACATGTTTTATTATCACTCAGCTCACGGCATTGTGACATTAACACAGACATATTATTATTCACATGTTTTTGATATATGGTCACATAGGACACTAATATGTTACCATACACGATTTTGAAATATACCTCACAGGATTTTGATATGTACCTCACAGGATTTTGATATACATAAACATTTCACACATCACACTTAACACAACAGATACAAACATATATTCATAAACAAGAATTTTATTATCACCATATTAGTATTATACAATCACTAAACTTTGATACAAAAAGTGTCAAAGAACCACAATAACACAACTAATTACCAGGGTTCTATTCACCCAAGCATCCCCATCCCACACTACATACCTTCAACCTATCCGTCTATACTGATGGTATCCACAAGGAAAAATCCCAAAATTACCTCCTCTGAATCACCATTACCACAGGAAATACGGTAAACAAGCCATGATGATAGCTATAGTGGCCAGTACTATAGCCAAACACAAGAGCCTAGCCTCGAGGCTAATCACCCCAAACCACTGTATGGTCTCTCACGCTCTCACAATCCCCTACCTCAACATCTCAATCAGCTGCCAGAATGCAGTAGTGATCATCTGTCTCCACGTCCTCCGTAATCGATCCTCTACGGTAATCCTCCAAGTCCGAGTATCCGTATCCAATGTATTCACCTAATCCATGAGGGTCAGGTGAGAGGTACTAAAGCTCTGATGAGTCCGAGTCTGAACCAGAGCTCGAACTAGAAGTATCGTCTAAGATAACATAAGGGAATTTTTGATATATATATATATATATATATATATATATATATAATGTTCGCCGGGATCAGCCATCACTATATACACAAAACTTTCAAATCAGTACCATGAGATAAATATTGAATAATAATATTCAACATAAACATGATATGATATCTTTTCCTATCTCAAAGAAGATATTCGTCCTTCTAGTTATTATTGTTTTGCTTGCATTGAAATTCACTAGAATGCACACGTGTTGCAAATTTCAGTTATGTTGGCCACTCATAACTGAAATTCGTACCACCTGATTATCCTGGCTTAATTCAAAACAAGTTTTATTCATTAGTTATGTTTGGTGCTCTCTATGTCACTATCCGAGCCTATGGTTATAGTCTAGGTCTCTAAGCCCACCTAAATTCTATAACCTGTGGCTCTCATACCACCCTGTCACACCCCCACCTCTCGTCACCTGAGATGATTTCATTCGTTGTTATGAGAAGATTGTGGAAGCACAGTGGTGATGTCTCAGAGATGAGGTGTTACTTAGTTGATCTGGTATCACAACCCACAGATTAACTTAAAGTAAATACATTACATGGTTTCGTCATTACAACTAACATTACAGTTTACAACTAAGTTTATTACACCAACTAACTTATTTAATTACAAGTGTTTGAAGTGCAGCCTCACCGTGGTCACTGTCTCCCTGCAAAAATGTTTGAGTTTGAAAGATCAGCACAAAGCTGGTGAGTTCATAAAGTTCAAGTTAAACCATATGATATGACATGATATACAAGTTCTTAAGATATTCAGTTCCAAATAACCATGGGACCCGTATCTAGTTCCTTTCGGACAATTCTGCATTTTACGAAGATACTACCCGTCGGTAAATATCTTAATGCCTCATTATCTTAATTTCGATCACTAACATTAAGAAGGTGTTTTGGAAACCGGTAACAAACATTCACACCAGGGGAGATGCAAACCTCCCAGTGAATGGGTTGTCAGCCGATGGTACTATCATTGATCCCTGTTCGGCACCACATGGGTTCACTAGATACAGTTTCGAGGAATGAGGACTTTTGATACAGTGATAAAGATACTAACGGCAAAATGCCATGAAATCACAAAGATAACAGTGACACATATCATATGTTCAGAAATGGATTTACAGAAGTACCTCGATGTTAATAAAACATTAAAGATAAAAGGGGTTGTACGAAACTCACCTGAAGTCAGAAGAGTGGTGAAATCACACGCAGAATAGAATGGTAGCTAAATTCTGCATTAGTTTATGTTTAATGAGTTATTTAAGTTTTAACTTACTGATTAGATCTTTCTGAACGTTCAATGTCAGAGACATTGCCTTGAAAGTCATCAAACCGGTATTTGGTTTTTAATTAGTTAATTTAATGTCGTATCATACAATGTATGATAATGTAGGAACCTATAATGATTCAGGTTCTTAATACAAGGTTGATGACACGTTTGATTATTCAGAATAATCTCAGATAATCCAGATAGTTAATGTTGTTGATTATGATGCTAAAACAGTTTCTAGATAAATTTATGGCTTAGGAATGATCAATCCTCGTTATTGAGTGCCAAAACCACGTTTAACATACTAATTTGATTGTTATCATAAACATCGAATAATCATTCCAATGAGTATGTTAATGATTGTGATTAGTTTGAAACACTTAGATTTAACATTGCATTTCAAGGATTAATCAAACTAATCACCTACATTATCACAATCAAATGGTTTAAACCATTATATTCATTGTTATGATTTCATGAAAACCGAGCATTACAACGGATCAAAACAAGAATTTACCCATTAACACCTCGAGTTCTTTATTTCTAATCATTCCTAGCCATCATCTAGGCAATAATCATCAACCCTATTTATACCATTACGTTTAAAAACAAGATCTAATCAACCATTATCAAACTAGAAGGTTAAAATGAACCGTTACCTAATCAGACAAGTTTATGAGTGTAGAACAACGATCAGAACTTGCAGGTACATTCCCTGGCTACAAATATACGATTGGTGGGTCTTATGATCGAGATTTTATGGTAAAATTTGAGTTTTGTTCGTCTAGAAACGAAGCTGAGTCGAGAACAATCGAAGTGGATTTGAATTGCATGAATTCTGATTTTTTTATCTAATCCACCAAACCGACCCACAGCAGGCGTACCACCCCGCATGGCCGCTTGGTCCGGGACATAGCGCGTGAGAAACCAAATCCCAGATATTATTGACCCGCGCGTACCACCTAGCGAGAGCAGCTGGCGTTAGGCGTACCGCATGTACCCTTTGACTTTGACATTTTTGTAATTTACTTCGTTTTGCGATTCCGGACAATCCGGAACTCCGTTTCGCGCACGGTTTTCGCTTATGTTCACCATTTATCACATACTATCAACCTGTAACTGAGAAGATTCAAGATTATGCAGGTTTATACACGATAGATCCTTTTTGGCTCTCTCTTTAGCCCTATGTCTCTTATTCCTAGGAGATCTTCCTCCACTAGCAGGTTTTTTCGGAAAACTCTATTTATTCTGGTGTGGATGGCAGGCAGGCCTATATTTCTTGGTTTTAATAGGACTCCTTACCAGCGTTGTTTCTATCTACTATTATCTAAAACTAATCAAGTTATTAATGACTGGACGAAACCAAGAAATAATCACTCACATGCGAAATTATAGAAGATCCCCTTTAAGATCAAACAATTTCATCGAATTGAGTTACAATAGCTAAATCAACCGGCATCGGTGTTGTTCATCTCTTGCCAATCAATGTAGTACGATTCCACTATCATCCGGTTCTTATTGTTGTATACCCAGTAAGCAGCTTTCTCAGAAGAATAGCCCATGAAGTAACACTCATAAGCCTTGTCATCAAACTTGTGATTCGGCTCAGTGTGGTGCAGAGTGCAAGGACAACCAAACGATTTGAAGTGACCGACCTTCGGCTTCTAATTGAAGAATATCTCATAGGGAGTCTTCTGATGGCGCTTGTTTAGTAGAGCTCGGTTTTGAACACAGGAAGCTTTGTTAAAACTTCAGCCCAGAAGAAGATTGGTAGTTTAGATTCTGACACCATGGTTCATGCAGCCTCGATAAGCATTATGTTCCTTCTTTCAGTAACTCCGTTTTGTTGAGGTGTATGTGCTGCACTATAATGTCGAGCAATTCTCTTCTCATCGTAGAGATCAATGAGTGTCTGATTTCTAAACTCGGTGCCATTGTCAGTTCTGATCACCTTAACCTTTAAATTCTTCTGATTCTCGATCAGGGTGATAAACTTCTTCTGGATCTCTGGTGTCTCATCCTTCTTGGCCAGAAAGAACACCCAAGTAAATCTGGAATAATCATCTGTTATAACGAGACAGTATGACTTCTTCCCGATGCTCATGACATTAACCGATCCGAATAAATCCATATGGAGAAGCTGCAGAACTGATTAAATTGAGTTAAACAGTTTGGGCTTGTGGGGTCTTTTGTGTTGCTTCCCCTTGGCACATGCGATGCACTTCTCAATTGTGAAGAAGTCCTTAGAAGGTAGGCCAATGGCATGATCTACCTTAGCTACTCTGTTTAGATTCTTCAAGTTGACATGACCTAGTCGGCGATGCCACAGTAAACAGTAAGTATCCAATGCCTTAGAAAACAAGCAAGTGTTTTCAGTGTATGAATCAGAATTCATGTTGATGATGTAGGCATTGTTTATTCTCGGAGTCCGCATCAAGATCCATTTCTATGGATGAAAAATCCGGGCTTCAAGATAAGACACTCTTTGTTGGTGAAGTGTGTTGAAAAACTTTTGTCACAAATCTGAGAAACACTAAACAAGCTATGGTTGAGTTCTTCAACAAAGTACACATCTTCAAAACTCAGAGTTCCATTAGTAACCGTTCCCTTCACGCTTATCTTCCCACCTTTGTCTCCAGCAAACAATACGTATCCTCCATTAAATGGTGTGACTTATCTTCCAGGAACAACCACTATCCACGTACCAAACATTCTTCAGCTTATTTGGTCGTCCCTGCATTGTACACGCACATTTAATGAGAAATGGATACCCAAATCATAACAGATTTAGGTATTTGAGGAACTTTGGGCCCTTTCTTGATTATTTCCTTGGGCTTGTCTGATTTGGCCCTGACATTCATGGGCCTGACACCACTGCCATGATCAGTTGGTTTTAATTGAGGTTTCAAATGTGGCTTATTCTTCCACTATGGTTTGCTTTTAGACTTGGAAACTTTGATTTTTGTTTATGAAAACCAAATTGATTTTGTTTTGTTGGTTTGGCTCTTTTGGCAGTGGGATGATTCTGAGTCATCTTCTGAGGTTTCACCCTAGGCTTGGAGGATTGGTAAGTGCTCATTTGTCTTTTAGCAGGTTTAGCCTTGGGTGTGACCTTCTGATTCTTCCCATAGAAGAATTCAGAAGGTGGGTGCAGACAGTGTCTAGCAATATGGCATGGTCTTCCACACACATAGCAGCATACCTTTTCATGAAACTCCTTTGGGTCAAATGGCTTTACATCACAGTCAGTCAGACCAGAGAAAGGACTTGTGGAGGCTTGTTCCAATGACCCAGTTGGAACATAAGGTTCACAATTAAGGTTTAACTTTGAACCCTCCTTAGGAGTGATTGTGGAATGAGCCTGATTTACATGCTCTGTCAAAGGAGAAGAATCTGATTCTAAGACAATTTTGTTTTTAACATCATCATTAATTTTAGCAAACTTAGTCTTAAAATTCTTAATCATTTCATTTGGGTTAATTGTAATTGATTCAAATCTTCCAACAAAATTAGCTATTGGAACAAAACGTGATTCGTTATGTGAAGTTGAACAATCTGTGCTCCTGCTAGCACTTCTTTCTTCCTTCTTCTCCCTTGAACCTGTAACACTCAAACTTTCTGCACAAACCTCAGAACTATCAGAATCTGCTTTAAGTGGTACCGGTTTGTTAGAACTAGTGGTGAACTCAAACCTTCGGTCTGACTTCAACAACAGATCATCAACAGATGTGTTGATATTGGGCATGATGGAGTAGTTATGGTTAAACGGAGGTTTCACCTCAGTAAAACCAAGCCCAATTTTCTCCTTTCTCCTACTCTTAACATCAATCATGTTAGCTACCACAGTACTTGAATATTCATATTTATCAGCTCTGATTTTAGCTTTGGATAACTAAGTCTTAACTTGTTCTAACTCTAAGGAGAGTTCATCTATCTGACGCCTGGCGTCCCGATAGTTGGACTCGTTGTCACTAAATATCACGCCTTTCAGTCAAGTTTCTTTTTGAAAAGTTTTTCATTTTTAAGAAATTCAAAGTTGAAGTATTTATGTTTGGTGACTTCCTTGATTAAGTCCTCATTATGAGAACGGTATTTCAAAACCTTTTCAATGCAAGAAGTAGAGCAGAGATTTTCTATTACCTCATTTCGTTTGTCGTCCACCTCAGCCATGAACACATGGCTCAAAGTCAATTCAAGCTCCTGCACCTGGTCACTCCAGTTATAAGAGTTGGTCTCTTGCGTAGCCAGTGCCTTAGATGTGCTAGCTCCAGCTCCAGCCTTCTCTTCCAGCTTCTTGTCTGCCTCTTTCACAACCTTGGGCATCTTGCATTCACGAGCAAAGTGACCTGGCTGGTCACAGTTGTAGCACGTGAGCTTTGACTTTTTGAATCCCAGCTTCCTCCCTGGGTTGTTTCCAAAATTGTTCCTTCCATACTTCTTAATGAACTTCTTGGCACGAAAGATTGCCATGGTCATCTGCCATGAAATATCCATCTCTTCAACATCAGCTGGGTTGATGTGCTCCAGGTTGTCTTGAGTAAGATTGGCCGGTGCCAATTCTCCTGTAATGAATGCGTTATAACTGTTCATAAACCCTTTGAACAATAGCAGATTCTCCTCACTCTCAGGGCTGATTTTGGGCACTGAACTAGCTTGCCCAGATGAGATGAATGCAGTCTCGAAAGGATCATACTAAGATGCTGAAGTCTGGTAATGTTGAAAACCAGAGGCCTGATAGTTTATGTAGATAAAAGAGCAGCATTCTCAGAAGCTGGAGTGATCCCCATGGAACTGGCATGATTAAGCGCCCTCTGCTTGTCATCCATGTCATATGAGTTTATGATTGAGATCAACTCACTGAGAGTAGTCTTGGACATGTCTTTCGTCCTCTTGATTGTTGTACAATTAGGGTTCTAGTTGCACGACAGTGAATTCAAGAGTTTCTTGTTGACTTCTCCCTTTGACATCTCTATCCCAACACTTGTCATCTCTGTCATGAGGTGAGTGAACCGGTTGAGTTGGGCTTCCAAGGACTCACCCTTGATATGATTAAACATGTTGAAACATTGTCTCAGCATGTCTTTGCGACTTTCCCTCATATCCTCGTTTCCCTCAAAGCGTTCAACCAACACATCTCAAAGTTGTTTGGCAGTCTGATGCTCCTTGAATCCATGAGCCACGTCAGTAGACAATGCCATATTGATTGAGGCATACGCCTTGCCATCCTTTTCCTTTAGTAGGATGTCGTTCTTTGTATACAACTCTGGGTCATTGAGAATTAGCCCGTTTAGTTCACTCTGATACATAGGCACATAAGGTCCTTCCTCTATCAATCTCCATAGCTTGGCATCCATGTACTTGATGAAAGACTGGAATCTGAACTTTCAGTCTTGGAAGTTACCTCCCGACAAGCCTCAGTGGCTTAGTTCCCATGCCTATCTCACTATCCAAATTCAGCAGGTTGGACAAGTTGGTCAGATTCTTAGATGCCATGATGATCAGAAAAATTTCTAAGTCCTAGTTCTCGAATTCAATAAGTTCCTTAAGTCCCTGGTGTTCTCGAAATTCTCAAGTGTTCGAATTCCAAGCAATACACGAAATCCAAGCTGTACTCGAAGATCCAGAAATACTCGAAGCTTTACACCCCAAGTGTTGTACTCGAAAAGGAGTTCACGAATTCCAAGTGTTCGAACAATAGTACTCGAAAAACTGAACTCGAAGAAGAGATCTCAAAAACCAAGTATCCGAAACCCTGTACTCGAAGACTTGTTCTCGATAATGTTCTCAAAGTATAGTAGTTGAAAACCAAAAACTCATAATCAATTCTGGTAAGGTTGTTGAACTCGAACTGTAGTACTCGAAGACCTGTTCTCAAATGGTTGTACTCGAAGCAGTATACTCGAAAATGGAACTCGAAAATACTTGAAAAATTCTAGAGAAAAACATTTCAAGATCTAAAGCTCCAAATTTGACAGCAGCTAGAGGATGTGAAGAAGATCAGGAAAGTATCAAACTTGCACGAAAAAGTTGTTACCTTGGTGTAGAAAAGAGCTCAAAGGCTATGATACCACTTGTAGGTCCAGATCCGGATCAAGACACGAGATTTATCACTCCAATCAACACCAAAAGACTCTAAGGTGTGTGGAATCCTGTCACACCCCTGCGCCGCGTGCGGAATCCACGGCGCGGTGACGTATGATCAGTTGAATCATGCACAAGTATTGAATAAGAACAACCACAATGGATTACTATGTTTCATAATGTTAAGACAATTGTTTAGTTACAGACAACTATCTACCAAAAGTAAGACAACTACAGACCCAAAATGTGGTTACAAAATAAGACTTCAAACAAGACAATTAAACAATCAGGATTTAGTGTGTTTCTAATCCATCCTAGCATGTTTCTTCATCTTGTTCTATCTTAGAATGGTCTCCTTAGTTGTCTCTGAAATGTCTTAAACCTGATTTCCTGAAACACGTGAAAAGTAACTGTCAACTACAGACGTAGTTGGTGAGAACAATAGGTTTAAACATTTGTAAACATGAGTATATGATATAAGACATAGGTAAGTTAAAGCTACATAAGATTCACACGGATGAGCTGCAACCCAAACTAACATCAAGTAAGAAAATGAGTGTAAACAGTCCAATCACTGTTCGCACGAAAGCCAACATATAATATCAAGTCCCAAAACACGTTTGGAGTTAGATAATACATCAGCAGTTTTGATAACCATATGACACCAGACCTGCAGTTGGCTGTTAAAAGCAAATTTAAAAGCCAACTCCATCCTGGATAAGAAAACAATGACACCAGACCTGCAGTTAGCTTTTAAAACAAATTTAAAAGCTAACTCCATCCTGGATAAGAAACAATGTGTCCGCTTTCCCTTGTTGTGATCACCCAGTACTAACGCTAATGAATATGATACTTGATGCTTTTACAAGTTTGTTTACAACAATAGACACCATGTTTTTCTGAATCTTACTTTAACCGGATGTGTTAATGCCTTATTTGATAACATGAATTGAAAACCTGGATTTAATTCCACGAATTAAATCCTTTGTTTTGAATACTATGAATTGAACCACTTGATTTGAATACCATGTTTTGAACCATCTGATTTGAATACCATGTTTTGAACCACTTGATTTGAATACCATGAAATGAACCACTTGATTTGAATACCATGAAATGAACCACTTGTTTTGAGTATCATGATATAGTGACCTTGTGTAACAACAAGGTTTGGAACAAAAGAGTTTATAAAATCATTTATTTAAAAGTGTTTATCCTTTATAAGAACATTTGAGTAAAACTGTTATAAAACATTTCAAAGAGTCATTATAAAATCCCTTTTAGTAATAAGATTTTAATAGTGAATAATTCCTTTAAAACGGTTGACAATTTATTTGAACAGTTGGTGAATCCCTTGGATTCGTAAGATGAAACTGTAATGTTTATGAATACACATAAACTGTGTAATGAAACAAGATTGAAATAGCGGTTTTGATCACGTGTTCCACCCCAAAACAGTTATAAAACAGTAAAAGAGGGGCTAAAGTTCTCACCTGTCTGCAGTAGACTCTGAACTAAAACAGATAGCAAGTAGCAAACAGGACTTCTAATTGTTTCCTATAAAATTGTAATCATACATAAGATATAGGATTTATAATTGTATAGACTTTGATTCATTGATTGACTTGTGTTCTCATGATTATGATTGTTGTGAAAACTTGAATGTTATGCTTTGAATCATTTGATTGATCATGGGTCCAAGAAACGAATGTGAAATGATCCTTGTGTTCAAATTTGTTGGTACACATCACATGTGTTTGAGAAATTGATTAACCGTTGATAAACATGAAATGTATGAATATGTTTAAGTGTTTTAGACTCATATGTTTATGAATTGATCTCGTTATTAGTTTAGGTTAATCTTAACCAAACTAAATCAATTCATAGACATTTTACATCGTAGTCCACACCATGGGCCATTTAAGCTAATAATGGTCCAATTTGAATATGGTGTTGGGCCAATTGAGTGTGATGTTGGCCCAACAACTCGTATATAGGCCTCGTAACGCGCCCAAGTTAATATCGAGCTAATTAAGATCATAATGAGCCGTATGGGCTTGGATTGGGCCTAAGGGAGTTGAGTTGGGCCATCTAATGTTCATGTAACCCATTTAAGCTTGGTTTAAGACTATGGGCCCATTGCTAGTGAAGTTGGGCCAAGGAGACTTGAATTGGGCCGAAAGAGATGTGGGCTGCCAACTTTGGGCAGCGAACCCTTCCCCTTTTCGACCAAGGTTCGGCTTTAAAGTGGCGAGCAAGGTTCGTCTATGATAATGGCTATCAAGGTTCGGTTATCATGACAACAGACATGGTTCGTGGCTAGGTTCCAAGGTTCGGCGACAATCAGAAAACCATACAGGGTTCGTCTGTATAAGGTTCGACATAGTAGGGTTCGGCAGATCTTGCCACGAACCATGCAAAGGTTCGTGGTTTCTTGAAAGGTTCGCCCGTGATGGATGCTGCATGAAGGTTCGTTTGATCCTCAGCGAACCATGCAAAGGTTCGCCCTAAGGTTCGCACGATCCAGGGGTTCGGCTAAAGGCTCGCCGGAGCTGAACAAGGTTCGGTCGTAGTTCCCCTTGCCGAACCTGTCATCTGCATCATCTTCATCGTCTAAAGCATGGTTCTAAGCCTTGATCTAAGCGCACCTATCCTCAGAGAGGGTCGCTATGTGTGCGAAATAAGATTGGTGGTGGGATCAGGTCGTTAATCGGGTTTGAACACACACACAACACAAAAACATGAAAACCCTCTTTTCCAGAATTTTCAACCGATTATACCTCGTCTTTGGCCGGCTGATCTCGCTGTTTTCTTGTACTTTCGTGTAGATAATGTTGAGAGCTACGCGTGGACACCAAGAACGACGAAATCCGTTGAGAAATAAGCGAGTTATGCGCGTTTGAAGTCGGTTTTCTTAGAGAGAGAAAGGGTAGACGAACTTGTAGAGAGAGAAAGGGTTGTTGGTTGAATTTATGAGCATTTAAGCCTTGTCCAAGGCGTTTATAGTTCGGGTGATGTTCGGGTTCGTTTCGGTCGCTCGGTTCGCATTTCCGGAACGTAACGCGTATTTTACGCGGTTTTAAAAAAAAAGAGTTGTTAAACTCATTAAAATGATGAGTTTCAAAATTGTAAAAGTATAAAATAATTAATTTAATTATTTTTACTCTTCGTGCTTTGTCAGATCGTTAAACATTCGAAATTACGTGTATACCCGCAATCGCGTACGTTTTTTCGATCGTATTAATTATTTTAAAGTCGTTTAATCGTAATTATAAGTTCAACATTCGTACTATTATGGATCGTCACCCATAACTATACTCAGTCTCGCTTACAGATTACGATCTTGGTTGAATTAATTAATTGTTATACTATTCGTCTCGACACTACGCACTAACACTAACCTGTTACACCGAACGCAATATATGTATAGGGCTCACTCTCGCTGCCCACCACTGTTTCGATATAACAAGTTACTGTTCTTGCCTAGTGAAATCGACTGTAATTAAATAATACATACTTGTTAAATGATAAAGATTCTAACACACAAGCACATAATGACACATGATTCACATTGACTGACTGAACATGTACACACACTGTTCTAACACTGTTCACGACTACATGACTAAATGCACAAATGTTACAGTCTCCCCTAGTTAAGGGAATTTCGTCCCGAAATTAACTAGCCGAAGATACTGTAAAAAGATGAGGGTACTTAAGCTTCATCTGGTCTTCACGTTCCCAGGTGAACTCAGGACCGCGTTTGCCCTCCCATCGCACTTTCACGATCGGGATACGGCTGCGTTTAAGTTTCTTGACCCCATGATCCATGATCTCAACTGGACGTTCTATGAATTGCATGTTATTCTGAATCTGTATGTCTTCCAGTGGAATCTGAACATCATGATCCGCCAAGCATTTCTTAAGATTTGATACATGAAAAGTATCATGAACATTGCTTAGCTCCACTGGAAGTTTGAGTTTGTAGGCTACGGGACCAATCCGTTCCAGGATCTCAAAAGGTCCAACGTACCTTGGTGCAAGTTTCCCTTTCTTCCCGAATCGGACAACGCCTTTCCAGGGAGAAACTTTGAGTAAGACTCGGTCACCGACTTGAAACTCAAGCGGTTTCCGACGTCGATCAGCATAACTCTTCTGCCGATCTCGTGCGGCCTTAAGCCGTGACTGAATGATTGTGATTTTGTCTGATGTTTCCTGAATGAGTTCTGGTCCTACGACCTGTGAGTCACCAATCTCGGTCCAACAGACCGGTGATCGGCACTTTCTACCATATAAAGCTTCGAATGGTGCACATTGAATGCTCGTATGATAGCTATTGTTATATGAAAACTCAATGAGTGGTAGATGAGTGTCCCAACTTCCACCGAAGTCAATGACACAAGAACGAAGCATGTCCTCAAGTGTTTGGATAGTCCTTTCGCTTTGGCCGTCGGTTTGGGGATGATATGCCGTGCTAAGATTAACACGCGTTCCCAAAGCCTTTTGCAATGATTGCCAAAAGCGAGAAGTGAAACGACTATCACGATCAGATATGATTGATGTTGGTGTACCATGACGTGCAATGATCTCGTTGATGTACAATGTGGATAACTTCTCCATCTTGTAATCCTCTCGGATCGGGAGAAAATGAGCAGATTTGGTGAGTCGATCAACGATCACCCAAATCGAATCGAAACCTCGCGGAGTTCTCGGCAACTTTGTTATGAAATCCATGGAAATTTGCTCCCATTTCCATTGAGGAATTTCAGGTTGCTGCAGAAGTCCCGAAGGCTTTTGATGTTCTGCTTTGACTTTTGAACATGTAAGACACTTTCCCACGTACAGTGCTATGTCTTTCTTCATCCCCGGCCACCAGTAAGATGTGCGCAAATCTTGGTACATCTTATCTGCTCCAGGATGAACTGAGTATCGCGACTTATGGGCCTCATCACAGATGAGTGTGCGCAATTCTTCAGACTTTGGAATCCAAATGCGACCATTGAGATATAACACCCCATCAGTTCGAGGTTCTAGTTTCTTCTCAATGCCACAATCCAAGTCTGTTTTGAGTTGACCGTCTGTTACTACTTGTTGTTGTGCAATACGAATCAAGTCTTTCAAGTTTGGCTGTGTGTTGATCTCCATGGCTCTTACACGAATTGGTTTGACTGGTTCCTTGCGACTAAGAGCATCCGCCACCACATTGGCTTTACCCGGATGGTAACGAATCTCGCAGTCGTAATCAGTTAGAAGCTCAACCCAACGTCGTTTTCTCATGTTGAGTTCTTTCTGATTGAGAATGTGTTGCAGGCTCTTGTGGTCTGTATAGATAACACATTTAGTACCATACAGGTAGTGTCTCCAAATCTTCAATGCAAAGACCACAGCCCCTAACTCAAGGTCATGAGTAGTGTAATTCTTCTCGTGAACCTTAAGTTGTCTTGAAGCATAAGCAATGACCTTGTCCCGTTGCATAAGTACACAACCAAGACCAAGGTTTGAAGCATCACAGTAGACAATGAAATCATCACTGCCTTCTGGAAGACTAAGGATAGGGGAGTTGCATATCTTCTGTTTAAGAAGTTGAAATGCATCTTCCTGTTTCTGTCCCCATATAAACGCTTGACTTTTCTGAGTTAATGTGGTAAGTGGCAAGGCTATCTTAGAGAAGTTTGCAATGAATCTTCTGTAATAACCTGCCAAACCCAGAAATGAACGAATCTCTGTTGGAGTAGATGGGGTAGTCCAGTTCTTAATCGCCTAAATCTTCGCCGGATCTACATGTATCCCATCCTTGTTTATGACATGTCCTAAGAAGTGAACCTCCTTCAGCCAAAATTCACATTTTGAGAATTTAGCATAAAGGTGTTCCTCTCTTAGTAGTTCTAAGACTTTCCTCAAATGATCCCCATGTTCTTGTTCTGACTTGGAATAAATCAGGATATCATCAATAAAGACAATAACAAACTGATCTAAATATGGCCTGCAGACTCGATTCATCAAGTCCATGAACACTACAGGTGCATTGGTCAGCCCAAATGGCATAACCACAAACTCATAGTGTCCATATCGAGTCCTAAACGCAGTCTTTGGTATATCCTCATCATTTACTCGTAACTGATGATACCCGGATCGTAAATCAATCTTAGAAAAGCAAGTTGCTCCCTGTAATTGATCAAATAGATCATCGATCCTAGGTAGAGGATATATGTTCTTGATTGTTAACTTGTTCAACTCGCGATAATCGATACACATACGAAATGAACCGTCTTTCTTTTTGACAAAGAGAACCGGAGCTCCCCATGGAGAGAAACTCGGTCTTATGAAACCTTTGTTTAAAAGTTCCTGAAGCTGACTAGACAGTTCCTGCATCTCAGATGGTGCTAATCGATACGGTGATTTCGCCACTGGGTTTGCTCCAGGGACGAGATCAATTCTAAACTCCACTTGTCGGACTGGTGGTAGTCCAGGCAAATCTTCTGGAAATACATCTGGATAATCTTTGATGACCGGTACATCTCCAACTGCTTTCTTGTCAGGTTTCTTTTCCACCACGTGAGCTAAGAATGCATAATATTTCTTCTTCAGATACTTCCTCGCCTTGATGCACGATACAATCTTCAAACCGCGGCAGGGTTTCTCACCGTAGACTATCATCGTTTCGCCAGACGGTAGGGGAATCCGAATGAGTTTCTCCGAGCATACGATTTCAGCATTATTCTTAGATAACCAATCCATTCCTACCACTACTTCGAAGCTTTCGAGAGTCATAGGGATGAGATCGATGGAAAAGAGATGGTCATTTAATCTTAGCTCACAAGCATGAATTATGGAATCTACAACTATGGTCTTACCATTCGCTACTTCTACAGTATAGGGAGCAGTAAGTGTGGATAGTTGCATATTAAGCAAAGAAGCAGTATGAGTAGAGATAAAACTTTTATCGGCACCAGTATCAAATATGATAGGAACATAATGATCATTGATAAGAAATGTACCCGTGATGACTGCCGGCTCTTCACGTGCTTCAGCAGTTCCAATAACAAAAGCACGAGCAGCAGCAGTATTGTTGTTGAGTTTTGGACACTGATTTCTGAAGTGTCCCTCTGCTCCACAATTATAACAGGTCCTTCCACCTGTAGCAGCAGTGGTAGTGGTAGCAGTTGTTGCAGCAGCAAGATGAGTAGATCTACAAGTAGCTGCAAAGTGTCCCATACGCCCACATTTGAGACACTTCTTGCATGGAGTGTTGGGCAGATGATGATACTGGCATTTGGTGCAAAGTGGAAACTGGCCAGTATAAGGCTTTCTAACATTAGCAGGTTGTGGCATAGCGGTGATAGGTGTGGCATGAGTAGGTACAGCCGCTGTCAGCGTTGCAAAGTTCTTGATTGTCTTTTGCTTCTTCTTCTTGTGATGGTGCCGTTCAGGCTTCTTGCCTTCTTCAATCTGTGCTCTCTTGAATCCCTTTCGGGTGAGCACACCAGATTTCACATACTCCTCAGTAAGAGTAGCACCAAGTTGGATTGCCGCCTCCAGAGTAGTAGGGTTATTACCCATGACAGTTCCCCTAACTACTAAGGGTAGACCTTCAATGTACTTCTCTATCCTGCGGGATAGAGGAGTAACCAAATGGGGTACCAGAATGCACAACTCATGGAATCGAGTTGTATACTTTGTGTTCTCTCCACTATCTTGCACCAAATTCCACATCTCCACCTCCAGTTTCTTCAGTTCATGGCGTGGACAAAACTTTTCCACAAGTAAGTTCTTGAATCCGTCCCATGGTAAAGCTAGAGCAACTTCACGTCCTCTGGTGTTCTTCTCTGAATTCCACCAGGTGAGTGCGCCTTTGTGAAAAGCGCTTGAGGCCATCTTGACCTTCAGATTCTCAGGACATCCAGTGAAGTCGAGAATGTCTTCAATGCTTTCCAGCCATTGCAGTAGGCCGGTAGCTCCCTCGGTACCAGAGTACTTAGGAGGTTTAGCATCGTTGAACTGCTTGAAAGTAAAGTTAGCAGTTCCAGTGTTAGTGGCATTTGAGTTGTGTGCAGAATCACTGGTACTTCCCCGAAGATTCTGGGTAATATCAGTGACCATACCCGGGATCACATCCCGCATATGAACAGCGATAGCTCGAGCTATCTTGTTAATCTCATCGTCGTTGCCACTTGTCGAACCCCCTCCGTTAGGATCACGTCGGGGAGGCATTCTACGAATAGAAGCCACAAGTGGGTCAGTAATGAGGAAGGATACAATTGAATTTTTCATGATAAGGTCAGTAATATATCCATACTACTAGTATTATCATTCAATTGTAATATGATCCAGTACACGTATAAGTTATCAACTTATTTGCATACTTATCATGTGAATATGTACGATGTTCCATGATCTCTCCACCAAACCTACACACTGACACTTTCCCGATATACCGAAAATAGCTTATATATAGGGCTCACTCTCGCTGCCCACCACCGTTTCGGTATACCACGATCATGCCCTTGCTAGCATTTGGCAACACGTTTGTACTGATTTGCAAGTGTGTTCCATTGATTAAGAATCCCATGATCTTTGATCAACTTGAACTATGATTTATTCCATGATTGAACTATGATTATGTTATGCGTGCACTTTCTAACAATCGTTAACATGTAGAGCTAAATCATACGTGTGCTCTACACTTTCCCGTTAATCTATGTTAGTAAGTACCAATGATGTAATCACTTAAGAATTTCACTTAAGGTTTACATTGAAGGAATGTTCACAACTTGAGTGATTCACCATAATGTCTGGTTCATCCAAGTTTGAATTCCACTATGATTTGATTCACCAATGATTGTTTCCCAAATGTTTGTATCCCATGTGCTTGACTAATGATCCATGTGTCCAGTTGATCCCGAATCCTCACTCCAAATACAAACGCCGGATTTCCCCTAACATACTGAAATAAGCTTATATATAGGGTAAGCTCTCACCGACCCACCACTTACCTCAACACATCAGCGTTAATCCGTCGTCTATATTTGGGGCTAAGATTCCAACTGTTGATTGACTATGATTGTTTCATGATTGCCTCTTGTTCTGTGGATATGTTTATGATTATGTAAACCATGGTTCTTAATTTACTTAGAAATTAAAACCTTAGGTTTTAGCATGTGTGTCCTAGGTTAATTAACCTAGGTTCTCAATACTTACAGTATCGAGTATAATGATCTCTTGTGAGAACTTCAACTAAAGAATACTGTTACACAGATTCTAAGTTATAAAGTTCCTATGATAATGAACACCTGATAATGATAACAATGATAACAATGACAAGGATTTCAAATCAAGATTCTAAATTAATAGTTCTTGACCTTTGAATTCCTATAATGAGCCTGACAAGGATTTCAAATCGAGACTCTAAATTAATAGATCTTGACATTTGAATTCCTATAATGAATATGACAAGGACTTTAGGTCAAAGATACCAATCTTTGCCTCTAAATCCCATAATGAATATGACAAGGATCTTAGATCAAAGATACTAAATTAATAGATCTTTGCCTCTAAATCCCATAATGAATATGACAAGGACTTTAGATCAAAGATATCAATCTTTGCCTCTAAATCCTATAATGAATATGACAAGGATCTTAGATCAAAGATACTAAATTAATAGATCTTTGCCTCTAAATCCCATAATGAATATGACAAGAAATTCATATCAAAGATACTGAAACTACAGATCTTTGCCTCTGAATTTCTATAATGATCTCTGTGTGAGAATTTCAGATCAAGGATACTAAGAATACAGATCCTTGCCTCTGAAACCCTTAATGCATATGTGTGAGAATTTAATTCGGTTTCTAAAATTATAGAATTCCGATTCAAATTCCTTGACTCGATATCTAATCTTAGTAAAATGTCCTAAGATCTTTCAAGCTTAATGTAGACTTAATGCTTACTTAAGTTACTTAGATCCTAAGTATCCTCAAGCCTATAGCACTTAGTCCTATTGGGTAGCTTAGGTTATAGTCTAGGTCATTAAACATTGGGTTTTTCCTAGTTCTCTACAACCTTGGCTCTGATACCAACCTGTCACACCCCTGCGCCGCGTGCGGAATCCACGGCGCGGTGACGTATGATCAGTTGAATCATGCACAAGTATTGAATAAGAACAACCACAATGGATTACTATGTTTCATAATGTTAAGACAATTGTTTAGTTACATACAACTATCTACCAAAAGTAAGACAACTACAGACCCAAAATGTGGTTACAAAATAAGACTTCAAACAAGACAATTAAACAATCAGGATTTAGTGTGTTTCTAATCCATCCTAGCATGTTTCTTCATCTTGTTCTATCTTAGAATGGTCTCCTTAGTTGTCTCTGAAATGTCTTAAACCTGATTTCCTGAAACACGTGAAAAGTAACTGTCAACTACAGACGTAGTTGGTGAGAACAATAGGTTTAAACATTTGTAAACATGAGTATATGATATAAGACATAGGTAAGTTAAAGCTACATAAGATTCACACGGATGAGCTGCAACCCAAACTAACATCAAGTAAGAAAATGAGTGTAAACAGTCCAATCACTGTTCGCACGAAAGCCAACATATAATATCAAGTCCCAAAACACGTTTGGAGTTAGATAATACATCAGCAGTTTTGATAACCATATGACACCAGACCTGCAGTTGGCTGTTAAAAGCAAATTTAAAAGCCAACTCCATCCTGGATAAGAAAACAATGACACCAGACCTGCAGTTAGCTTTTAAAACAAATTTAAAAGCTAACTCCATCCTGGATAAGAAACAATGTGTCCGCTTTCCCTTGTTGTGATCACCCAGTACTAACGCTAATGAATATGATACTTGATGCTTTTACAAGTTTGTTTACAACAATAGACACCATGTTTTTCTGAATCTTACTTTAACCGGATGTGTTAATGCCTTATTTGATAACATGAATTGAAAACCTGGATTTAATTCCACGAATTAAATCCTTTGTTTTGAATACTATGAATTGAACCACTTGATTTGAATACCATGTTTTGAACCATCTGATTTGAATACCATGTTTTGAACCACTTGATTTGAATACCATGAAATGAACCACTTGATTTGAATACCATGAAATGAACCACTTGTTTTGAGTATCATGATATAGTGACCTTGTGTAACAACAAGGTTTGGAACAAAAGAGTTTATAAAATCATTTATTTAAAAGTGTTTATCCTTTATAAGAACATTTGAGTAAAACTGTTATAAAACATTTCAAAGAGTCATTATAAAATCCTTTTTAGTAATAAGATTTTAATAGTGAATAATTCCTTTAAAACGGTTGACAATTTATTTGAACAGTTGGTGAATCCCTTGGATTCGTAAGATGAAACTGTAATGTTTATGAATACACATAAACTGTGTAATGAAACAAGATTGAAATAGCGGTTTTGATCACGTGTTCCACCCCAAAACAGTTATAAAACAGTAAAAGAGGGGCTAAAGTTCTCACCTGTCTGCAGTAGACTCTGAACTAAAACAGATAGCAAGTAGCAAACAGGACTTCTAATTGTTTCCTATAACATTGTAATCATACATAAGATATAGGATTTATAATTGTATAGACTTTGATTCATTGATTGACTTGTGTTCTCATGATTATGATTGTTGTGAAAACTTGAATGTTATGCTTTGAATCATTTGATTGATCATGGGTCCAAGAAACGAATGTGAAATGATCCTTGTGTTCAAATTTGTTGGTACACATCACATGTGTTTGAGAAATTGATTAACCGTTGATAAACATGAAATGTATGAATATGTTTAAGTGTTTTAGACTCATATGTTTATGAATTGATCTCGTTATTAGTTTAGGTTAATCTTAACCCAACTAAATCAATTCATAGACATTTTACATCGTAGTCCACACCATGGGCCATTTAAGCTAATAATGGTCCAATTTGAATATGGTGTTGGGCCAATTGAGTGTGATGTTGGCCCAACAACTCGTATATAGGCCTCGTAACGCGCCCAAGTTAATATCGAGCTAATTAAGATCATAATGAGCCGTATGGGCTTGGATTGGGCCTAAGGGAGTTGAGTTGGGCCATCTAATGTTCATGTAACCCATTTAAGCTTGGTTTAAGACTATGGGCCCATTGCTAGTGAAGTTGGGCCAAGGAGACTTGAATTGGGCCGAAAGAGATGTGGGCTGCCAACTTTGGGCAGCGAACCCTTCCCCTTTTCGACCAAGGTTCGGCTTTAAAGTGGCGAGCAAGGTTCGTCTATGATAATGGCTATCAAGGTTCGGTTATCATGACAACAGACATGGTTCGTGGCTAGGTTCCAAGGTTCGGCGACAATCAGAAAACCATACAGGGTTCGTCTGTATAAGGTTCGACATAGTAGGGTTCGGCAGATCTTGCCACGAACCATGCAAAGGTTCGTGGTTTCTTGAAAGGTTCGCCCGTGATGGATGCTGCATGAAGGTTCGTTTGATCCTCAGCGAACCATGCAAAGGTTCGCCCTAAGGTTCACACGATCCAGGGGTTCGGCTAAAGGCTCGCCGGAGCTGAACAAGGTTCGGTCATAGTTCCCCTTGCCGAACCTGTCATCTGCATCATCTTCATCGTCTAAAGCATGGTTCTAAGCCTTGATCTAAGCGCACCTATCCTCAGAGAGGGTCCTATGTGTGCGAAATAAGATTGGTGGTGCTAGATCAGGTCGTTAATCGGGTTTGAACACACACACAACACAAAAACATGAAAACCCTCTTTTCCAGAATTTTCAACCGATTATACCTCGTCTTTGGCCGGCTGATCTCGCTGTTTTCTTGTACTTTCGTGTAGATAATGTTGAGAGCTACGCGTGGACACCAAGAACGACGAAATCCGTTGAGAAATAAGCGAGTTATGCGCGTTTGAAGTCGGTTTTCTTAGAGAGAGAAAGGGTAGACGAACTTGTAGAGAGAGAAAGGGTTGTTGGTTGAATTTATGAGCATTTAAGCCTTGTCCAAGGCTTTTATAGTTCGGGTGATGTTCGGGTTCGTTTCGGTCGCTCGGTTCGCATTTCCGGAACGTAACGCGTATTTTACGCGGTTTTAAAAAAAAAGAGTTGTTAAACTCATTAAAATGATGAGTTTCAAAATTGTAAAAGTATAAAATAATTAATTTAATTATTTTTACTCTTCGTGCGTTGTCAGATCGTTAAACATTCGAAATTACGTGTATACCCGCAATCGCGTACGTTTTTTCGATCGTATTAATTATTTTAAAGTCGTTTAATCGTAATTATAAGTTCAACATTCGTACTATTATGGATCGTCACCCATAACTATACTCAGTCTCGCTTACAGATTACGATCTTGGTTGAATTAATTAATTGTTATACTATTCGTCTCGACACTACGCACTAACACTAACCTGTTACACCGAACGCAGTATATGTATAGGGCTCACTCTCGCTGCCCACCACTGTTTCGATATAACAAGTTACTGTTCTTGCCTAGTGAAATCGACTGTAATTAAATAATACATACTTGTTAAATGATAAAGATTCTAACACACAAGCACATAATGACACATGATTCACATTGACTGACTGAACATGTACACACACTGTTCTAACACTGTTCACGACTACATGACTAAATGCACAAATGTTACAAATCCAAGTTAGAATCAATAGAAGAGATGTAAAAATGCAAGCTTTGTATAAATTGAGAACTTCGCAAGAACAATGCCTCAATACGTCTAGAGAGCAATGCTTCGGGAATCCAACCCTAGAACAGTACAAAATACGTCTATTTATACTACTCTAAGAGTACTCGAACAGCAATACACGAAAATGGTTCGAGTATTCGAAATCATAAGTACACGAAAAACTAAGTACCTGAAAATACACAAAAACTGGTCTTCATCTGGTCACGGGTTGACTTTGTTCGTCTTTGTCTCTGAAATGGGCTCTACAAATACTTTGGGACTTTGGCAAAATCAGTCCCTCATTGTTTTCCTCTTAAAGTACAACTTTAAAAATGGGCAGTTTTACCCTTCAACTTAGATTAATCCTTTTTAATTTGTATAATTTATTTAATGTTTATAAAAACTAATATTTTGGAAGTATTACAAGTTTATAAATATCTTATTCATAAATTCCAAAGTTTATAAATGTTTAAATTTATTAATTCACAATGTTTTATGACTTTTAACTAAAAGTATATAATTACAACTAAATTATTTCTTTACCTATTTATTTGCAACCAAAATTTTAAATGTTATAAAAACCTTTTATCAAATTATTTTATAAACTATTTTACCTACAAAAATGAGATTTGATTTGATTTTTTTTATTTATTTAAATTATATAATTATAAATAATTTTCATACATAGATACATACATATGTATATATATATATATAGATATGTATGTATATCTGTAACGACCGGTTTTAAATGGTCACAAGCACTTTTTTATATCATGAAACAAGGCTCTGATTTCAAGATACATTGCGTTGAATATATGGTTAAATAAGAGATCAGATATTTTGAACTCTTCAGGTTTGAAACTATAACCATTGGAAAGAGCTAGAAAATCGTGAACGTGGGTGAAAACGGCGGGCAAAACGGAGTTCGTATGCTCCCGGAATTGCGAAAACAAAATCAAAATTTGACTATGGCGGTGGAGGTACGCCAAGGACTCTTTTGCCACCCTTGGCGGTACGCGACGGACCCAGCTGACATAAAAATCTGATAAGCTAGATCAGAACTCATTCTTAGTCGAATATACTTGACTTCTAGATGATCTAGGGTGATTTCCTAACATCTAATCAGTGTTTTGAAGCCATCCAAACATACAGATAGAGCTAGGGATCGTTTCTACAACTCCTGATCATCGTTTTCATCCTAAAAATCCATTCGAAAGGGGTAACGATTCGACCTCTCCTACTGGTTTGATAGTATATGGATTAAATATAGTTGTGAACATGATATAATGATTATGGTTGCTGATTATTGCCTAGATGATGGCTAGGAATAATTAGAAAGGAAGGATTTGATATTTAACGGTGAAATCTTTGTTGTAAGCCGTTATAATGTCCAGTTATCATGAAATCCATATCATTGATGTCACACCCCCAATTTTCAACTAACAGAGTCATACCGTTTAGGACGTGACAAACCAGGATCTCAGATCATTAGACATAACGAAGACCTCTATATGATTTTCAAACATACTTTGGTCTTAATTTGTAAAATCAAAGTTTAACATGTGCGGAAGCGTTTGAAAACTAATAATAGAAAGTAATTATTGCAAAACCATAAATACAATGTTCAATGTTTTAAATCAACAACTAAAGTAAACTGTATGCATGAGACTCAACGTCCTAGTCCCTGCTTGTCCTTGCTTGTGCCTTAGTGTCCTAAGAAAACATGTAAATCAAGTCAACACAAAGGTTGGTGCATACACAGGTTTGTATGAATAATCACAAATATTTGAACCAAATGTTTGAACAAGCTGTTTGTAAGAAATGTTTGCAGATCACATAATCACACATTGCATAGTCATGATAGCTAGTCATTGTACTATTTACATAAGTGGTCGACACCGAAGCTGACTGTTGTAATGTTTAATAGCCTTTTCCCTATTGTCTAGCATAAACAAGAGTAATGTGTGTTTGGTCAGTTAAACACTTGCGTAGATCCCATCTACCAAGTGAGGTTTGTCAAACCCAATAGAACTATCTTCAACTACCACGCTTTGCACTACGGCAAACTAAACGGTTCGAAATGTAAGGCTTTGTAATGCTATGTTTGCACTCAATGTAAACAGCTAACTCATGCAAGTGATATGTATCTAAAAGTGTTTGTTGCACATGTTTTCTCCCCCAAAACAGTTAAAATAAGAAAGGGGCCGTGTACGCACCTTTGATAGCAATGGAATGATCAAACACACGTGAAATCGCGTAAACTGTCTTCTACGATAAATCTGTGTTTCAGCAATAATCGTTGTGTTATTCGGGATGTCGTTTTGTGTTTGAGATCACATACGTGTCAACACACGTATGTTAGAGTGTTAGAACTGTGCATCTATAAGTACGCGTGCCTTTAGAATCGTTTAAATAAATCATATAACCGTATATGATTTTATTTAAATAAGCGTATTTATACGCGATTTCGTGTTCGGGTTAAAATATGAATTTTATTATTTTTAATTAGTTCGGAATCACGTTACGGTTCCAACGCAACTTGAATGGGTTAAAACGGAGTTAGAATGAAAAAGTTATGTTTAAAATACAAAAATTGGTTTTTTTTTTTAAATCAAAAACCGGTGACATCCAGTCTCGAACCCGCGACCTCTCACATATAACACACACTGCTTACCATCTCCTCTACTTTTGTTTTTGATAACAGATTGCTGTTCAATTGGTTTTAACCACAATCGAACTGGTTCCCCTTTGCTTATGAAATCGAACCATATGGCTCAAATTAACCCTCAACCCGATTTAAATCGAAACCCTAACCATAGGGGTTTTGTTCTAGAGATACAAACGAACCTACAATTGATTTTCACCTGATTATTAGTCCACTAGAATTCCCAATTCGTGGCTTGCATAGGGTTCGAACGTGGTTATCAATAACTTCATTTGAATTGATCAATTTCGTTTAGGTTAATCCTAAAAATCATATGGTTCTCATTAAACAAGCAATTTCGAAAATGTCTGTGGTATTTAATTGGAATATAAATTTCTTATGGGTCGAAACCCCCAAACGCTTTTAGTTCAAGAACCCTAGATTTCCAAATCATTCAATTAGTTGTTGTTGGTTGAAATTGACATGGTGATTTCAATGAAATGATGATTCCTAATCTTTCTGTGGTGTTTAATTAGTTTATTAAACTTGTCTGAATCGAAACCCCCAAAACGATCCTAATCAAGAACCCTAGCAATCGAATTTAATCGATTCGTTATTGCTTTATGAAATTGGCACATGTTTTAGCTTAGTCGAATGATTCTGAAACAAATGGTGATATTTAATTTGATTTTAGAATCCATCTCGATCGAAACCCCCAAAACCGTTTTCGTGATGAACCCTAGAATTAGAGTTCATACAATTCGAGTTTTTGACATGAAATCAATATAGGGGTTTGCTTAATCGGCCTGTTTAGGGTGTGTGTGTGTGTCGATTTTTACCTGGTTTGGTGTTAACTCGATCGAGATCACTTGAGACTTGATTTTCGGTCGGCTCCCAATCGGTTTCTTTAATTCGCAGCTTCTAAGGTCGAATTGTGATGTCCAAAAGATGCTAAAGACGCCGACTAAAGGTTCTGTAGGTTCGATTGTGAGTGTTTTGATCTGATCTTTCGAATTTGAGAGTGATTATGGACGGTTTCGACTTTTGGTTATCATTCTAGTTTAATTCGACTAATAAATGTGACCATAACGCCTGATAGTTGTTACTAATCGTCAAGTTGATGATTACAATTGATTAATTTCTGTTACTACATGTTTTATTATCAAATTCGAATTCAATTGCCTATCAAGGCCGAATTTTGACCCATAAAGTCAAAATTGACAATTCTAATCCCTTACAAGTTAAAACCTTATAATTTAAATGTTTTAGGCTTTATTTGTTTCGATTCTAATCCCTTAGATTTGATATTATTTGTTTTCGTATAAATTCTGTTATTTTCTGACTAACGGGGTTAATCCGGAATGCCGGATTGTCACAATTGAGTTGATAACTAGTAGGATGACTAAATCATGGTTATGATGGCTTTGGATCATTCTATGGAATGATAGATCCGATTCAAGTGTTTGATTAAATGTTGAGTTTGAATCAATATGTGTGGGTGTTGGATGTATTGAAACTAGTTGTGTATGTGTAAATCACAACTAGGTGTTGGTGGTGGGAATCAAGAAACAAGTCACAAAATATGGAATGTTGATAATATGAATATGACTAAGAACATGGGTAGTTAATTTCTGCACATGAGTTGTTTGATAAAAAGCCTCAATGAGATTTTGATTAAGTATGAAAAGTAAAATAGGTCAAATGAACTGGATTACATGAATAACACAAGTTGTGTGCTCATGTTATTAAATCTTGTAATATGTGGATATATAATAGGAAGAGGAGGTGAATCTAGTTCTAGAAGGCCTGGAAAGGAATTGGAGATTATTGATAGCTCTCCAAATCAAGGTAAGTTACCCATTTGATTGAACTTGTAGTTGTAGGATTGGGTGAGTCTACACTACAAGTATTTATGCATTTAGCATATATGTGATTTGTTGTGTTGATTGACTTTGATATAAATGGTTATGGTTAGATTGATTATTGTAGTTGAATGATTTACAAGGTATGTGAACATTCAACAAGTGATAATTATTGAGTTGATTTACAAGAGTGTAAACAACCATCATAATGTGGAGGTTATGATCTACAAAAGTGTAGACATTAAATTGGCTATGTGCATGCTTTGATTCACAAGTGTGTGAACATAAGATTTGCAAAGCTAATGTAGTAGATTCACAAGAGTTCATACAATTCGAGTTTTTGACATGAAATCAATATAGGGGTTTGCTTAATCGGCCTGTTTAGGGTGTGTGTGTGTGTCGATTTTTACCTGGTTTGGTGTTAACTCGATCGAGATCACTTGAGACTTGATTTTCGGTCGGCTCCCAATCGGTTTCTTTAATTCGCAGCTTCTAAGGTCGAATTGTGATGTCCAAAAGATGCTAAAGACGCCGACTAAAGGTTCTGTAGGTTCGATTGTGAGTGTTTTGATCTGATCTTTCGAATTTGAGAGTGATTATGGACGGTTTCGACTTTTGGTTATCATTCTAGTTTAATTCGACTAATAAATGTGACCATAACGCCTGATAGTTGTTACTAATCGTCAAGTTGATGATTACAATTGATTAATTTCTGTTACTACATGTTTTATTATCAAATTCGAATTCAATTGCCTATCAAGGCCGAATTTTGACCCATAAAGTCAAAATTGACAATTCTAATCCCTTACAAGTTAAAACCTTATAATTTAAATGTTTTAGGCTTTATTTGTTTCGATTCTAATCCCTTAGATTTGATATTATTTGTTTTCGTATAAATTCTGTTATTTTCTGACTAACGGGGTTAATCCGGAATGCCGGATTGTCACATCATCCCCTTGTTGAAGGAAATTTTCGTCCCGAAAATTGCTTAGTGTTAGAAGTAGTTAGGAAACTACTTGTGGGTTGTGAGTTTCAAATTGTACGTGCTAGTGTGATGTCTGATCATTCTGTGTGCTTGTGTGTACTCACACACAAATTTAATGTATCCAATACCACACCTAAGTGTGATCATTCTATGTTCAATGTTTGCGTGCCCACTACTTAGTGCTCCTAACTGTGAACGTGCGTGTTTAATCATACTGTACTATGTAACCCTCGCACATAGCAACATGTTTGCAATTGTTTGAACTATGTAGTCTCGCACATAGCAAATGTTTGGATGTATTCGACAAAATAGAGACTTCCAAAATTCATGCGTACCTGTAAATTCACGAGTACATGGGCCCCTGTATTCGTCAATTTACCTTACACAATTATTCTGGTTCCTTCTATATGTAACTCCACCATTGTTTAACCGATCATGATTGTACCACCATGAAATGTAGTACATCAAATGTAATGTTTGAAATGTAGTACATTGTTTGAAATCAACCATGTATGTACTACTATGAAATGTTTGTGTTTGCATTCTGCAAGGAAATCAATAGTATAAGGTATTTGTGCTTACAGTTAGAGTGTGAAATATCACATCATCCCCTTGTTGAAGGAAATTTCGTCCCGAAATTTAACGTGCCTTCATAATGTTTGTTGTTATTTTGAATAAGTGGGGATACTTTTTCATCATTTGATCTTCCCTTTCCCATGTGAATTCAGGACCACGTCTTGAATTCCACCGAACTTTGACTATCGGAATCTTGCTTTGTTTGAGTTGTTTGACCTCTCGGTCCATGATTTCAACTGGTTCCTCGATGAATCGTGACTGTTCGTCTACTTGTATTTCCTCCAGTGGTACAATTAATGTCTCATCAGAAAGACATTTCTTTAAGTTTGAAACGTGACAGACATCATGAACTCCGCTGAGTTCATCCGGTAATTTGAGTTGATACGCAACCGGACCAATTCTTTTCAGAATCTCAAAAGGTCCTACGTATCGTGGACTAAGCTTCCCGCGCTTGCCGAATCGTACCACACCTTTCCAAGGTGATACCTTTAGAAGAACTCGGTCTCCTACTTGAAATTCCAATGGCTTACGACGTTTGTCAACATAGCTCTTCTGTCGATCCCGGGTCGCTGCCATACGGTTCCGGATTCGAACTATCTTCTCTGTCGTTTCGTGTACTAGTTCAGGACCTGTAATCTGACTGTCACCAATTTCAGCCCAACAAACCGGTGAACGACATTTGCGACCGTACAATGCTTCAAACGGTGCTGCCTGAATACTTGTATGATAACTGTTGTTGTAAGAGAATTCCACTAACGGTAAGTGGTTTTCCCAACTATCACCAAAATCAATTACACAAGCTCGTAACATATCCTCGAGCGTTTGAATCGTGCGTTCACTCTGACCGTCGGTTTGTGGATGATAGGCAGTACTCATGTCTAAACGAGTTCCCAAGGACTTATGTAGTGATTTCCAAAAGTTTGAAGTAAATCGGGCATCCCGATCTGATATGATAGAGAATGGCACACCATGTCGTGCTACCTCTTCCTTGATGTAAATGCGAGTCAGTCTCTCCATCTTGTCGGTTTCCTTGATTGCTAAGAAATGTGCAGATTTCGTTAATCGATCGCCAATTATCCAGATCGTATCACAATCACTTGGTGTACGGGGTAACTTAGTAATGAAGTCCAACGAAATCTGTTCCCATTTCCACATGGGTATTTCTGGTTGTTGCAGTAAACTAGATGGTTTCTGCTATTCAACTTTGACTTTCGAACAAGTCAAACATTTGCTAACGTACCTAGCAATGTCGGCTTTCATGTGAGGCCACCAATACTGTGCCTTCAAGTCATGATACATTTTGTCTGATCCTGGATGGACTGAATATCTGGATTTGTGCGCTTCATCCATCACGAGTTCCCTTAAATCATCATGCAAAGGTATCCAAAGCCGATTAATGAAACAACGAATTCCATCAGGCTTGACATCCAATTGTGTTTCCATCCCTCGTAAGGATTCCTGTACCAAGTTATCCTTTTCTAAGGCTTCAAGCTGAGTACTGCGTACCTTGTCAGGTAAATCAGTATGTATCGTCATCATAAGTGCGCAAACCCGTCTTGTTGATGTGTCTTTTCTGCTTAAAGCATCAGCTACCACATTAGCTTTTCCCGAATGGTACTTGGTTGCGCATTCGTAATCGTTCAACAACTCGACCCATCGTCGCTGTCTCATATTGAGTTCCTTCTGATCAAAGATATGTTGCAAACTCTTAAGATTAGTGTAAATGGTACCTTTAGTCCCATACAAATAGTGCCTCCAGATCTCTAGTGCAAATACCACCGCTCCCAATTCCAGGTCATGAGTAGTATAGTTCTCTTCGTGAGGTCTTAGTGGTCGTAAAGCGTAAGTAATCACTTTATCACGCTGCAGCAACACACATCCCAAACCTTGGGCAGATGCATCACAATATACCACAAAGTCTTCTGTTCCTTCTGGTAAGGACAGAATCAGTGCACTGCAAAGTTTTTGTTTCAGTAACTGGAATACAGCTTCATGTTTGAGTAACTCCAACATCAGTCGAAGATGTTCAGCATGCTCCTCCTCGGTCTGAGAATAGGTGAGAATGTCATCGAAGAAAACAATGACAAACTTATCAAGATAAGGTTTGCAGACTCGATTCATGAAATCCATGAATACTGCTGGAGCGTTCGTCAACCCAAATGGCATGACCAAAAAACTCATAATGGCCATAGCGCGTTCTGAATGCTGTCTTAGGAAAATCCTCCTCCTGGACTCTGAGTTGATGGTAACCCGATCTGAGATCAATCTTCGAGTAGTAACTCGAACCTTGTAACTGATCGAACAGATCGTCAATTCTAGGTAACGGATACCGGTTTTTGATGGTAACTTTGTTAAGTTCCTGGTAATCGATGCACATACGGAAAGTCCCGTCCTTTGTCTTGACAAATAAGACTGGAGCTCCCCACGGTGAAAAACTTGGTCATATGAAACCCTTATCCAACAACTCTTGCAGTTGTGTAGGTAACTCTTGCATTTCAGACGGTGCAAGATGATAAGGCGCCCTAGCTATCGGTGCTGCGTCTGGTGTAAGGTCGATTCTAAATTCTACTTTTCTGATAGGCCTTAATTCCGGTAAGTCTTCTGGAAATACTTCAGGAAATTCACAAACTACTGGGATATCTTCAATCTTCTTCTCAACTACCGGCTTCTCAGTTTTAAGTGCTATAACTGCTGTATGACCTTTACGCAGACATTTATGTGCTTCCATACAAGATATGAGACGCAGTGGCGTACTGCTCTTCTCACCTTGTACATACAATGTCTCTCCATATGGGAGAGATATACACACAATCTTTTCACGGCATATAATTTCAGCCTGGTGTTTCGACAACCAGTCCATGCCAATGACAACATCAAAACTGCCTAAGGCGGTAGGCGTACAGTCAATGTCATGTGTTTGACCCATCAAGTCAACAACTAACTTATCATCAGTTATTTCTATAGCGTATGGGTTTTCTAAAGCAGTAGGACTAAGATTTAGCAATTTACAAAATTTACTAGATACAAAACCCTTATCTGTACCAGTGTCAAATATCAATAAGGCAGAATGATTATTCAAAAGGAACGTACCCGTAACGACGTTGAGATCTTCCCGTGCCTGCTGCCCTCCAATCACAAAAGCCCTATTCTAAGCAACATTTGTGTTGTTGTTGCTGTTTCCTTTTGTAGTTATGTCATTAGCCTTTCTTTTCTTGAGTTGTGGGCACTTCTTCTTGAAATGTCCAGGTATGCCACACTCAAAACATCCTTTCTGTGTGTTGCTCCGGTTGAGTGAGCTTGCCTGCAGTTCCCCTCGACAGTCTTTTGCTACGTGACCCATCTTTCTGCATCGCTGACATCGGTATTTGTCACATTGATTCCCAAAGTGATGGAATCCACATTTGTTGCACTTTGGGTATTTACCATTATACCCTCCCAATGACTGTTGGTTATTGTTTAGATTGTGATGAGTCTTGTTGGATTCCTGCTTGCGGTTCTGCTGAAATGACTGCTGAGTGAAATTCTTGGAATCAATGCTATCCCATTTTCTTTTGTGGTCTCCCACCTTAGCTGCAACTGTTCGTTTGGGTAATGTTCCCCGTTGCATCGCTTGAGAAGTCAGCTGGTGTGCCAGTTGAACAGCTTGTTGTATGGTAGTAGGATTTGCAGATGTGATCAATTCTCGGACTTGAGATACCAGCCCTCCAGTGTATCTCTTGATCCACTTGCTAGGCGGGGTTGCCCTGTGTGGTAAAAGTCTTGCTAATTGCTGGAATCGAGTAGTGTATTCCTCAATATTATAACCTTTCATCTTGAGTTGCCAGTATTCATCCTCAAGTGTTTGCATTTCATTACGGGGACAATACTCCTCCTGCAACAGGATTTTGAATCCGTTCCAAGTAAGGGCATTGGCTGTATTCAAGCCGAGTGTCTGTACATTAGAGTTCCACCATGTCAAGGCTGAACCCTCCAAAGTACCAATAGCGTATCTGACCTTGTTTTCTTCCAGACAATTGCACATCTCAAACACCGATTCTGACTGTTCAATCCATCGAAGAAGTCCAATGGCTCCTTCCGATCCTTTGAAATTACGTGGTTTACAATCCAAGAATGTCTTGAACGTGCACACTTGTGGGTTTACCAGTCTCCTCGTTGGATCATGTGATCCTGTTTGGTGTGTTTGCGTATAGTTTGCAATTGTCTCGGTGATTCGAGTGTTAATAAGTGCCTCAAGTTCCGTTGCGGTCATGTTAATGTTTTCTCCAACCATGATCTTCATATTTACAAATATACAAAATGAGACTACACCCATCGCATAATCATCATTCATGCATAAAGTAAATGTAACACACTACCATAGCCATTAAGGTGAAAATTCTTAATTATTTATGATAAACTAGTGCTTACAATTGTTTGTCAAAGAGATGCAAAACAACTAAACACGAAATCTACTTTTATGAGTACAACCCACCCATATAAGTTTGTTAATTAGCAAATAAATGAAATGACTTGATTCCATCGTTTGGTGGACCAACAGTTGATGATGAATCTTCCAGTTCTGTTGGACCAGTCACTGCACCATGCTGGTAACGCATATGCTCAGTGATGAGGGTCATGGCCTCCCCAGCCAAGTCTCTCACTATATTGGCTTCAGTCACCGCTGCACCAGCTCGTGCGTTGGCTTCCTCAGCCCTTGCCTCGGCTACAGCTACACGTAACTCAGTAGTTTCTAGTCGTGCAGTGAGTTCGAGGATAGTCCCTCGCATCATCCAGATCGTTCCCACCAAATTTGCCTGTGCCTCATTAGTCCTAACCGACTCCCCAGTGAGGTTATCCCACATCTGTGTCAGCCAGTTGTTATTCTCAAGCAACTCTGTGATCATCCCTGCTACTTCCCGCATGTTGCGGATTTCACGCTCCATGCATGCAACAAAAGCAGCAAATGCCTGTTCTAGTGGATATCCAAGAGCAGGTAACGTCCAAAGGCTATTAGCAGTGTTGGGAGTTGGTGGTGGTGGCACCCGTTCTTCCCGCACCCAGCTGCGTATGAGGTCAGGAAACCATTGCCAATATTGGTTGTTCCCCCTTTGTTGAACATGCGTTTCCTCCCCATAGCGGATCGTATCATCCACTGGCTCGATCCTCCTTGTCATGATGTCTGACAATGCTACTACTTGTTCCTCAGTGTGAGTAGGTGTAGATGATGATGCCATGTCTGTTACATAATGCCTTATGTAAGTGCTATACAAACTATCGTGTAAGCAAGTGTCTAATGTCTAACAGTTATAGTCTAAGCCTACAAATGCAAACCTAGTTCGCTATAACCAATGTCTCTGATACCAATCTGTCACACCCCCAATTTTCAACTAACAGAGTCATACTGTTTAGGACGTGACAAACCAGGATCTCAGATCATTAGACATAACGAAGACCTCTATATGATTTTCAAACATACTTTGGTCTTAATTTGTAAAATCAAAGTTTAACATGTGCGGAAGCGTTTGAAAACTAATAATAGAAAGTAATTATTGCAAAACCATAAATACAATGTTCAATGTTTTAAATCAACAACTAAAGTAAACTGTATGCATGAGACTCAACGTCCTAGTCCCTGCTTGTCCTTGCTTGTGCCTTAGTGTCCTAAGAAAACATGTAAATCAAGTCAACACAAAGGTTGGTGCATACACAGGTTTGTATGAATAATCACAAATATTTGAACCAAATGTTTGAACAAGCTGTTTGTAAGAAATGTTTGCAGATCACATAATCACACATTGCATAGTCATGATAGCTAGTCATTGTACTATTTACATAAGTGGTAAACACCGAAGCTGACTGTTGTAATGTTTAATAGCCTTTTCCCTATTGTCTAGCATAAACAAGAGTAATGTGTGTTTGGTCAGTTAAACACTTGCGTAGATCCCATCTACCAAGTGAGGTTTGTCAAACCCAATAGAACTATCTTCAACTACCACGCTTTGCACTACGGCAAACTAAACGGTTCGAAATGTAAGGCTTTGTAATGCTATGTTTGCACTCAATGTAAACAGCTAACTCATGCAAGTGATATGTATCTAAAAGTGTTTGTTGCACATGTTTTCTCCCCCAAAACAGTTAAAATAAGAAAGGGCCGTGTACGCACCTTTGATAGCAATGGAATGATCAAACACACGTGAAATCGCGTAAACTGTCTTCTACGATAAATCTGTGTTTCAGCAATAATCGTTGTGTTATTCGGGATGTCGTTTTGTGTTTGAGATCACATACGTGTCAACACATGTATGTTAGAGTGTTAGAACTGTGCATCTATAAGTACGCGTGCCTTTAGAATCGTTTAAATAAATCATATAACCGTATATGATTTTATTCAAATAAGCGTATTTATACGCGATTTCGTGTTCGGGTTAAAATATGAATTTTATTATTTTAATTAGTTCGGAATCACGTTATGGTTCCAACGCAACTTGAATTGGTTAAAACGGAGTTAGAATGAAAAAGTTATGTTTAAAATACAAAAATTGGTTTTTTTTTTTTAAATCAAAAACCGGTGACATCCAGTCTCGAACCCGCGACCTCTCACATATAACACACACTGCTTACCATCTCCTCTACTTTTGTTTTTGATAACAGATTGCTGTTCAATCGGTTTTAACCACAATCGAACTGGTTCCCCTTTGCTTATGAAATCGAACCATATGGCTCAAATTAACCCTCAACCCGATTTAAATCGAAACCCTAACCATAGGGGTTTTGTTCTAGAGATACAAACGAACCTACAATTGATTTTAACCTGATTATTAGTCCACTAGAATTCCCAATTCGTGGCTTGCATAGGGTTCGAACGTGATTATCAATAACTTCATTTGAATTGATCAATTTCGTTTAGGTTAATCCTAAAAATCATATGGTTCTCATTAAACAAGCAATTTCGAAAATGTCTGTGGTATTTAATTGGAATATAAATTTCTTATGGGTCGAAACTCCCAAACGCTTTTAGTTCAAGAACCCTAGATTTCCAAATCATTCAATTAGTTGTTGTTGGTTGAAATTGACATAGTGATTTCAATGAAATGATGATTCCGAATCTTTCTGTGGTGTTTAATTAGTTTATTAAACTTGTCTGAATCGAAACCCCCAAAACGATCCTAATCAATAACCCTAGCAATCGAATTTAATCGATTCGTTATTGCTTTATGAAATTGGCACATGTTTTAGCTTAGTCGAATGATTCTGAAACAAATGGTGATATTTAATTTGATTTTAGAATCCATCTCGATCGAAACCCCCAAAACCGTTTTCGTGAAGAACCCTAGAATTAGAGTTCATACAATTCGAGTTTTTGACATGAAATCAATATAGGGGTTTGCTTAATCGGCCTGTTTAGGGTGTGTGTGTGTCGATTTTTACCTGGTTTGGTGTTAACTCGATCGAGATCACTTGAGACTTGATTTTCGGTCGGCTCCCAATCGGTTTCTTTAATTCGCAGCTTCTAAGGTCGAATTGTGATGTCCAAAAGATGCTAAAGATGCCGACTAAAGGTTCTGTAGGTTCGATTGGGAGTGTTTTGATCTGATCTTTCGAATTTGAGAGTGATTATGGACGGTTTCGACTTTTGGTTATCATTCTAGTTTAATTCGACTAATAAATGTGACCATAACGCCTGATAGTTGTTACTAATCGTCAAGTTGATGATTACAATTGATTAATTTCTGTTACTACATGGTTTTATTATCAAATTCGAATTCAATTGCCTATCAAGGCCGAATTTTGACCCATAAAGTCAAAATTGACAATTCTAATCCCTTACAAGTTAAAACCTTATAATTTAAATGTTTTAGGCTTTATTTGTTTCGATTCTAATCCCTTAGATTTGATATTATTTGTTTTCGTATAAATTCTGTTATTTTCTGACTAACGGGGTTAATCCGGAATGCCGGATTGTCACAATTGAGTTGATAACTAGTAGGATGACTAAATCATGGTTATGATGGCTTTGGATCATTCTATGGAATGATAGATCCGATTCAAGTGTTTGATTAAATGTTGAGTTTGAATCAATATGTGTGGGTGTTGGATGTATTGAAACTAGTTGTGTATGTGTAAATCACAACTAGGTGTTGGTGGTGGGAATCAAGAAACAAGTCACAAAATATGGAATGTTGATAATATGAATATGACTAAGAACATGGGTAGTTAATTTCTGCACATGAGTTGTTTGATAAAAAGCCTCAATGAGATTTTGATTAAGTATGAAAAGTAAAATAGGTCAAATGAACTGGATTACATGAATAACACAAGTTGTGTGCTCATGTTATTAAATCTTGTAATATGTGGATATATAATAGGAAGAGGAGGTGAATCTAGTTCTAGAAGGCCTGGAAAGGAATTGGAGATTATTGATAGCTCTCCAAATCAAGGTAAGTTACCCATTTGATTGAACTTGTAGTTGTAGGATTGGGTGAGTCTACACTACAAGTATTTATGCATTTAGCATATATGTGATTTGTTGTGTTGATTGACTTTGATATAAATGGTTATGGTTAGATTGATTATTGTAGTTGAATGATTTACAAGGTATGTGAACATTCAACAAGTGATAATTATTGAGTTGATTTACAAGAGTGTAAACAACCATCATAATGTGGAGGTTATGATCTACAAAAGTGTAGACATTAAATTGGCTATGTGCATGCTTTGATTCACAAGTGTGTGAACATAAGATTTGCAAAGCTAATGTAGTAGATTCACAAGAGTGTAGACATCTAAATTCAAGAGTCAGATTGTTTAAGTTTGACTTTTGGGAAATATGATGCACAATTGGAGTCTTGTGTGCACATATCTGTTGTGTTAAATTATAATGGTTATGTATGGATGGGAGATTTACGAGGTTTTGGGGGAAAATGACCCGTTAGTAAATCTTTTTGTATTCGATTGAATAATGTTACCAAATTATATTTGGAACATCATTAGTGTATCCATATGGTGTTATGGAATACACTTGAGAAAATAGAGGGGTATTCTTACTTAGTTCTAACGAACTAATGGTGATTTAAATGTGGTGTTTACAGGTACAAAAGAGTCGGGTGAGAGGTGATGATGATCGGAATCGAACGTGGAGGCACGTATGATAGTTTTAAACTTAATAACCAAACTTGTGTGAAACTTTTGTGTAATAAATGTTATGTGAAGTATGTAAACATACTTAAACTTTGTTTTTACATATTTTAGCAAATAGTATGTTTATAGATGTGTAAAGCACAAAAGTTTTTACTGGGACCTAAATGTAGTTTCTTAAATATTGGTGTAATATGTCCGGAGGGGACATACAAGATTTTGTAAGAATTGCATCTCCCTTAACAAAACTGACAATGAAAGATGTGAATTTTATTTGCGGTGATGATTAAGAAAAAGCTTTCAATGAACTCAAGTCCAAGTTAACTTAGGCCCTAGTATTAACCCTACCAGATGGACCTGATGATTTTGTGGTGTACTCTAATGCATCTTATCTTGGGCTTGGTTGTGTCCTTATGCAAAGGGGTAAGGTGATTGCCTATGCATCGAGGCAACTAAAAGTTCATGAGGTAAACTATCCTATTCACGATCTAGAACTAGCTGCGGTGGTGTTTGCCTTAAAAATCTGGAGTCATTACTTGTATGGTGTGAAATGCACAATTTACACTGATCACAAGAGCCTGAAATATTTCTTCACACAGAAGGAATTAAATATGAGGCAAAGACATTGGATAGAACTACTCAAAGATTATGATTGTGAAATCTTTTATCATCCGGGAAAAGCCAATGTGGTAGCGGATGCCTTGAGTAAGAAAGAAGAACATGAACCCATTCAGGTTACAGCAAAGAAGATTGTAATATCCTTCGATTGGGTGGATCAAATTAAAGAAGCTCAAATTGAAGCCTTAAAAGAAGAAAATTGGAAACGAGATCGAATAAAAGGGCAAGCTTATAATCTGGATGAAGATACTCTCGGTTTAAAGACAAAGATAGGGTAGAGTGTGGATACCTCCCACTTGTTCTTTGAAAACTCATTTAATGGAGGAAGCTCATAAATCAAAATACTTAATTCATCTGGGAGCCACTAAAATGTATCGAGACCTTCGGGTAGATTACTGGTGGCCAGGTATGAAACAGGATATTGTTAAATATGTTGAAAAATGTTTGACTTGTTTGCAAGTAAAGGCTTAACATCAAAAGCCTTATGGCAAATTACAGCCTTTGGAGATTCCTATGTGGAAATGGGAACACATCAAAATGGACCTAATTACTAAACTACCGAAAACCCGAAAGGGGTATGATACGATTTAGGTCATTGTGGATCGATTGACTAAAAGTGCTCATTTTATTCCTATTCGTGAATCATATTCTTTTGAGAAGATGGCTGAAGTGTATGTGATAAAAATAGTGTCGCGTCACAGGATATCAGTGACGATTGTGTCCGATCGAGACACACGATTCACTTCTCATTTCTTGAAAAATTTTCAAGAGGAATTGGGCACGAAACTGTTTTTGAGCACGACGTATCATCCTCAGAATGATGGTCAAAATGAACAGACCATTCAGACACTAGAGGATATGTAACGAGCGTGTATTATTGATTTTGGAGGTAGTTGGGATGACTATCTACCTCTGGCGGAATTTTCATATAACAACAGTTATCATTCCGGATTGGGAATGCCTCTATATGAAATGTTATATGGGAGGATGTGTCGTACTCCCATTTTTTGGGGAGAAGTTGGCCCACGAGAGCTCGAAAATAAAGTTTTTACTGGGACCTAAATGTAGTTTCTTAAATATTGGTGTCATATGTCCGGAGGGGACATAAAGTGATACGGGTGTCACAATATCAAATTAAATTTAATTTGTTTTTCTCATATGTCCGGAGGGGACATAAATCATTTATTTAATATAATATTTTATTAAAATTTTAGGAATGTTACATTGTGTAAACCAAACTTACTAGTATTGACGGTTTCACGGTTTTACCATTCGGTTTTTGCGGTTTCACAGTTTTATAAAAAACAACATTTTAGTATAATGATGCAAAAGATTATAATCCATTTAAAATTCAAATTTCAAAAGTCGGAACCATAATCTAAAAGTCAGCTGTCATCAAAATAACAAAATTAATCTAAAAAGAGTGATGAATGAACTTTAATTGAAGATCATCATCTAAATCAATAATACTATCATCATCTTTTTTTCATTTTAATACAACCTGTGAGCCGTGAATAAAGATAATAGAGACTCAGTGGGCAATGTAAATGAAAAGATGCTAACTTAGGTTTTTTATTACTTTTAAGATGCACACGCACACATTATATATACATATACACACACAGATATATACATGTATATATATAAACGGCTGGTGCGGTTTATACGGTTTCGGAAAAATGCAAACCGTAAACCACACCGAACCACTCGGTTGTTACAATACTCAAACCATAAACTGCACCATAAAGTTCTAAAATGACCAAACCGACCAATTGTCCTCGGTCCGGTCTGGTTTAGACGGTTCGGTCGGTTTATGGACACCCCTACCATTATGTTATCTTTACAAAGTAACAAGATGTTTATCCAAAGACTATGATAACATGTTAAACAAGTAATTATAACGTGTGTGTGTGTCTATATATATGCAATAAGTGTAGGCAATACCTCGTTGTTAATGAAACAATTTAGACATTCGTAAAAAGGATAACCTAACATAGTTGTTATGATGCTAATTTAAAAACCCTGAAATTAGGGTATGTGTTATTTGATAAGGAATACAATTATGTTAGAATATCCAGATTAATATGATATTATTGTGAAGTGAGAAATGAAAGGTAGTGAGAAAAGTTAGTTAATTGTGCATTGTAAAGCTATGGTGAGTTATATGAGCCCTCTTTTATTGTTTTAATGTTTTAGGGAGGATGTGTATATATGATAAATACGAAAATTTGTAAAGTAAAGATGTTATTTTGAAATGAGTTGGATTAATGAAATGTTCAACTAATAGAAGGGAAGGCATAGGTAATGGCGGTGTTAGGATTATCATTTGTTCTGATTAATAAAAACTTTCATGAGTTGAAAGGGTGATGGGTTGGTGGTTCGGCATTATGCCTTACATACACCCTATATATATGCTCTATCAACTTGATGAAAACGTGTCATACTTAAGGCTCTAAAGAAACTGATCAGTGAACCATGCTTATTTAACCACTCATTTATTATTTAAGCATAGTTAATCCAATTCATGAATAAATATTTGGTGGAATTTGAGAAAATTTTGATGATAAAGGTTTAGATGGTAAAGGTTTTGATGAAAAATGTTTTCATTTGGTCTAAAAACCTTAGAAAACTAGCAAGGGCATGATCATGGTATATTGAAGCAGTAGCGGGTAGCTGGCTGGACATTATGCCCTACATATACTCTTTAAATAAACTATCACCGGTATATCATAGGAGTATCAATGTATAGGCCCAAGGAAACATATGTGTTGTGAAAGGATGTTTTGAGAAAAGAGATTTATTGAGCAAATATGGTTTAACATATAACAAAAAAGCGTCAAATGTATGTATGTAATATAGATGGCAATGGGTCGGGTTTAAGTAATTATAGTCCCTTACCAGATTATAAAAGCTTGTCTCATACCCGACCCAAAACACATCGAGTATCTATTGGTATTTGCCCGTAGGGTATCGTGTATACCCGTGGGTTTCGGTATACCCACTGGTTGGCTAAATATACCCGCTGAGATTAACTGACTTAATACCCGTCGAGTATGTATCAAGTAAATAATAAATTTATGTTTTTCATAACAAAAATATATATTTAATATGCGCAGAACAGATCCTTGGTTATATCAAATAACGTGAAAATTCGAATGTAATTATTAGAAATCAATTATATACTAAAAACAAAATAAATATTTGAAAAAGAAAAGGGAGTATATTTATCAGGTAAATGTGTATTTATAATCGGGTATGCGGGGCAGGTAAGTGAGATGGGTGAATGGGGTATATAATCAGTAATTGGGTCGGATATGGAAGTATGAACGAATCTCATGCTCGTCCCATACCCACATAAATATTAAAATAAATAATCTCATACATAACCCAATACCGATCGGGTTCAGGAATACCTGTCCCATATGTTGCGAGTTTCGGTTAAACTCGTCGAGCATTTTTTTTGCCATCCCTAGTATGTAACAAAACTATATTCTCAACTCCTTGTGTAGGAGAATGCATGTTTCTCGATGTGTAGGAATAAGGCAATGAATGAGATGATATTTTTGCTATTTGTATTGACTCTTTTTGGTTTATGAAAAGATGATAATGGAATGTACAAATGGGAAGGTGACACCCGACCACCTTGGGGGTGAGCCTGACCCCAATGTATACGTATGTCTAAACGTTTTAATAAGGTGTTCATGAAACAAGATGATATTTATGATGAATGTATGAAATATTTATAAAACTTAGAATTTACCGGAATAAGCATGCATATTAGACGAGATGAGACTCTAGCAATAGAGGTAAATGAAAAGAATGAGCAGAGGCATCGACAAACACCCAATGGAAGGAAGACTCACACTTACTTTTAAGGATGAGCATTTGGTACTGAGTACTGAAATCGAACCGATAGATTCGGTACGATATTCGGTATTCGCTATTCCATAAATCTTATATTGGTACCAGACCAGTACGGTACCAATACCATTTTAAGATGATTATTTTGTATAAATACTGGTACCTACCGAATTGATACCGTACTGATATCATACCATTTTAAGATGATTATTTTCTATAAATATCAATACCGATATCATACCTACTTAGTTTGGATGTAAATAAAACTTTAAAATATAATATTACGACTTACGTATTAGTACTTGGTTAAACAATAATTTTTTCTATCTGCTTTATTTTATATCTCTAATTAACTATGTGCTTTTGTATAATTTTGAGCTGACGTGTCTCTGGAGTTAGGACGTCACAATGTAACGGTGAGTTCCCATGTTCTACATCATTGTTCATCAATTTTATGTAACAACAATGTGTATTTTTTTTCTTCTATGATGTTTGATTTTGAATTTAGAAAATTGCAATGGTTGATATTTAATAATCTTGAAACTTTTGAGATTTCATTCATACAATAATAGCATAATAGAATGCAAACTACTTTTAAGGGGTGAATGTTTTCAATTTCATTTATATTGTAACACCCCAACCCATTTAGAGCTGACGTGTCACTCGATACAGTAATCAGAGACAATTAAACATAATAATTAAGCACTAAATCCAATTGAAATCCTTAAATAAACAAATCCTTAAACCTGTTCAAACTAAACAATAATAGAAGTCCTAAAATCAAATACTAGTAAGTTCAACAATTCTTCAACTTGATATCCTAACTTCTTTGATTTACTCTCTTCACACATTCCCAATAGCCCCTTGAGTACCTGCTGTATACAAAGAAAACCATAGAAAAGAAATATGGCTAAGCCACAATAGCTCAGTAATGGAGAGAACAAATAGCAAACAATGCATTACGAAACGATACAATGAGAATATGACTTAATAAAAAAAATAAACAAGTCATATCAATAGGAAATACCCATATGAGCCAGTCTCGGTAAACAATGATCAGTATGTACATTGGCTGAAGCCCTAATATACCGGTAATGTGAAATGAAAGCATGGGCACACACACTTAATCATTCACCAATAACAGTAAACAATAATTATCATAGGATCGATTCATACGCCTCTAATTAAACAAGTACAACAACTTAGCACATCAATATTCAGTGAGAGACGCCATGGACTAATCGTTCCGCACAGATAGAGCACGTCAAGGGTGCCACAATTGACGCCCTATGAACCCATAGGTGGATGTGCTCGGGTATTGTGGTCAAACGAACGATAAAGTCAAATCAACAATATTTCAATATAAGTATGCTAAGTCTCGTTAAGCAATTAATTAATGATCAAAAACATATCTAAATCTATCGCATGTATATCATATCAAAAATTATCTAATATGTTTCGTATAACAATAACAAAAGAGAATCAAGTAGCAATGACAATTCGGTTGAGACACAAAAGATAAAGTGCAACAATAGGAGAAGGGTCAGAATACGTATTCTAAAAAAATATGAAATATTAACGCTATGATCAAAGGACCAGAAATCCGTACCTTAGACTAATCAAACAGAATAAAGCAAGAAAATCAGTTGTATCCAACAAGTATGTTAACTTATATTATAGTAATTTAATTAGATTCATGGGTTTACAACACTCTACAAATGAACTGTTAATATTGTGTTCTGGCTTTTTGGTTTATCTAGTTTCAGCAACGAATTTTTTTAGCTTAATTAATACATGTTTCTTTTTCATAACCACCTTTATGAATTCTTTTGTGCATAATATTTATTAACATTTTAAGATAAAACAATTAACATTTAATATTCTCAATTAAATATATTTTAAGTATTAGTACTATGGATGCATATATAACACACCCACTTAAATTTCTATTGTTACTTCAATTTCTTAGCTTCACATATTTAGACATTTGGATTACTAATATGTACGTTATTTGCTAAAATAAGTGCCTGGGAATTTCTTCGATGCTAAGAATGTATGTGGCTTCCAGCTTTATTGCAACAGAAAGTCTTTAAGGCTTATTAACCTTTCATTAACTAATTAATTCGATTAGCTATTAGAAAGGAAGAAGACTAACCAATCTATTGGCTGTACATTTTTAAAACTAAAATTTAAATACAAGTAATAATGGTTAAGATACCCAACCAATTACATAGTCATTCATTTTCTTAGCTTGTTTTTCATAAACTCTTTTCTCATAACCCAACCATATTTAAATAATTTCAAAATACGTTCTTTTATATATATATATATATATATATATATATATATATATATATATATGTATGTGTGTATGCATCCTAATTATGAGAACCATATTTATTTGTATGTGAATGTATCACGTTTTTTTAGCATCAGGTCACCCAAAATTTCAAAAGAAAAATGTCAAACCAACATATGTTCATTACGATTCAATTTGTAACCCAATTTGTAAGTTCCAGATTCTTAAATATTATTCCTTTGTTCAAGTTTTCTGATTATCAACATGTTACAAACACCACCTTTTATTTAAGAAAATTCGTATCTCACAAGGATCAATTAGTTACCTTACTTTCTGCAGAAAACAGATCAGAAGGGTTGCTCCCAACCCAAATGAATCGATCAGCAGAAGGAACCACACTGGTAGTCTCCAATCAAAAAGTTAGCAGTCTACCTAATTCAGGAGGAAGACCCAATATGTTCAAGCTACGACTCCTCAACAAAGGAACACGATTCAGAAAATGGTTGATTTGGGTTACCTGGTTACACAAATCTGACAATAGGAACGTACATACGGCCCCAAATGATTGCAGAAAAACGGCTAATCGAATGGTGACCTAGCGCGGTGTCGGTGATTCAAATATAACCAGAGTATAGATTGAGAGCTCTCGTGATCGCGGCTTTGTGTGTTTGTAAAGTATTTGAGGTTTGAATGGTATAAATTTGTCAGCTGCATCGTGAATTTGAAGGCCCTATTCTTTTGTGAGTTTGTTACCAACGATGAAGGTGGATGAAGATCTCATGTGCGTGTTTTGACTTTTCATTCAAAACTAGTAAGTTGAATCCGCGCGTTGCGGCAGGCTTTAGGAGTGATTAAGTAAAGATAATACGTCTTACGACGACATGCTTAGAAATAAATATAAAATCATGTCTCTTTTAAAAAGAGTTTTAAGAAAGACAAACCCAACTTGATTTTGAGTAAGATATTTGAAAATAGAAACGTAAATAAAAAATGCGTAACAATGATACATTAAGCAAATTAAGTAAGATCCTTAATTAATAGCTGATGAATAGTATAATCAAGGGTGAAAAATCTGACCAAATGTAAAACAATTACAAAACAAAAAAAAAACTTTAAAACTATAATTTGGCATCTAGTTGATGCAGTTTTGTAATGGCATATACCTAATGAATCTTCTTTACTTTGTGAAATAAATTTTGTTGAAGCAGTATTGTAATGACACATACCTAACTTTAAAAATTAACTTTTATTTCATATTGCCTTTTATTTTCTCCCTCCTTATAACTTTCTTTATCTTCTCATATCTTTTGATGTAATGTTTCTAATTTATTGTCCCTGTGAGATTTCTGTAACACAAAAAAGGATGTTAAAAAAGAAGTTAGTGAACTCCACTAAAAATTGAGGGAAAAAAATGAACCTATTAGATCATCTCATGTGTATAATTCAACACATGATGTGGGATGAGTTTTGATACTTTATGCTATCATCAATGTCATAATAAGATTATCCAAAAATCATAATTAAGATTTATCAAACACTCAATATATTCAAAGTGATTCAAGAAGAATACAATGTTTTAGTATTGCTTTGTTATACTCTGTCATGAGACCTTTGATACAAAACAACCACTTTATGAACCAAAAAAAAGCCCACAACTACCTTAACATAGTAACACATAGCACCCAAAGGAACATGAGACAGAAAACATATTCGGGTGTCGCAAGTAAAGTAAACAACTTTAAACCATATGTTTTTAAGTTTAACAATTGCGCTAGAATCACCTCTACCAGTTGGTTTGGGTAAGATTGGTTTCGGTTCCTGAACAGACTTTTTTGCAACTCTCTAACACTTTTGTGAAAAACAAGGTGAGTTCATATGTCCCTTTTTACTCAAATCTTAAATGATTTTCAACCTTCGGGGCTAAGAAACATGTTTACTTTTACTTGTTTAAAAGTTTTGCTTAACATATTGCTTATGCTTTGATTTAGATAATATTAAATTGTTTATTATCGCCTATCATTGCATGCTTGTATGATCAAGAGACAACAGGGAAACTCAGATGAATATGATAACATAATTTCATAGTTCATCAACACACTAGAATAACATAGTTGTAAGATTTTATCTCACAACACCTAGTTATTCTTACATGAGCAAACGTTGAGACATTTTGTCACAACTAGTACCTGACTGGCCGCAAGTCCGTACGGTACGTGTACTATCTACAGTAACTATGTGTAAATACATGTGTGTAAACAGTACTTGTATTAACAGAATTCTAAATACAAGAAACAGTTGTACGTATTTTCGTGTAAACTTAAATACTGTAAGTACAACATACATTTGAACCATTAGTTGTGTGTATTTAAGTGAAAACCTAAGTACAGTTAACACAACTAAACATGAGAAACAACGATGTTCAAGTGAATAACAACAACAAATCGGTTGCGATCTGATATCCATAGATGACAGGAATCAGATGGCCGACAATTCAATGTGAAAACAATGTGATAACAGGATGTTTAGTTGAGTCCGACAGTGAGGAAACACAATTCAAACATAAATTGCAGTGTCGTTTCAGAATAACGAACTGACAGTGTATTTGCGTGGGTGACGATTCACACAAACATATCTGTGAGTTTAACGTTCTAAAATGATAACTGGAAAGTAGAAAACAAAAGTCGAAAAGCAAAACCAAAGTCGTGTTCGTTCGAATGACGATTCGAACGAATACGCGCGATGGTGACGCGATCCGACGAAACGAAAACAAACACAACGCGAACGAAATTAATTAATAAAAATAAAATATTTAACATTTTACAATTTTGAAACTCATCAAATTAAATAAAAAGATTTCTTTTATTTGTTACATAAAAATTACGCGTAAAATTCCGGATACGCGACAAAAACGCGAACCGAGCAACCGAAACAAACCCGAACACACTCGGGGTATAAAACCCCTAAATGAGCTCCATTTTCTCATTTTATCAGTTCCCACTTTCTCTAGCTAAAATTTCCGGCCACCACCAAATACCCCCATTTTCCACCTTCAAACAAGCATAACTCTCTCGTTTCGCAACGAAAATCGGTGATTCTTGAACCCACACGAAGCCCGTGATGCCCTCTACATGAAAGTACAGAAGATCTGGAGTTTTAGCCGCTGAAATCGGAGGTATGAACGAAAAGAAAATCTAGAAAAATGGGGTTTTCTAGTGCTTAGTTCGACCA
>SZYD01002166.1:0-50077 GCA_009363875.1 Mikania micrantha | reverse complement strand
TTAAGGTGAGTTCTATGAGCCCTGTTTTATTGTTTTAAGTGCGTTGGGCTGATGTGAATGTTATATTGATAATGTTTTGATGTATATGATATTATATTGATGATGGGATGTTTCCCATTTATACCAATGTTAAGTCGGGATAATGCCGAATTTTATGTACGTATTTTCAAAATAGAAAAAGGCAACCCAAATCTTTGGTTTGAAAACAAATTTACAAAAAGAATTTTTAAGAGGTCTAAATCTCGGATACTAACAAAGACATGGTCCTAAAATATCGAAGGTGTGTAGCCATATGCTCCTTCGATATAACAGGATGCTGTCGGTGTATAGGTCTTAGGTAAAGACGGTGTTTCGAAAAAGAATTCTTGCACTACGGTGCTGATTATAAAGTTTTTAAAAGAGATTTTGAAAGCACATTTGAATGAATAAAGTTTTTAGTAGTTACCTTCGGGTAAACAGAGAGCACATTCGGGTAAAACAGAGCACCTTCGGGTGAAGAGAGTTACCTTCGGGTAAAACAGAGTTACCTTCGGGTAAAACAGAGTTACCTTCGGGTAAAACAAAGCACCTTCGGGTGAGCAGAGTTACCTTCGGGTAAAACAGAGCACCGTTAGCTGAACAGAGTTTTAATTAATGAATGTTTTTGGCATAATATGATATATGCATATTGATGTATGATTATTTATGAAATGTTTATGAAATAAATAATTTGAAATGAAAAGATATTTACTAAACTTAGAACTCACCAGTTTAAGCTGGCGACTTTTAACATGCACATCAGGTAGAGATGGTGAAGCCTCAGCTAGTCGAGGCAAGAAACAGTTGGCATAAGTGACTCTGGATGGATGCTGGCTGCAGGTTTTGAGAAGACTGGCATAGATGATTTTGTAAATAAATAAAAAATGGTTGTGTGACATATATGTAATCGGGTTTACTTATGTATAATATGTTTTATTTCGGCTGCGATTGAGGTATCTCTATTTTATCAATGTGCTTATGAGTAAATCCGACATAGTGACGTGTCCCGGGAGACGGGCGTCACAAAGACTAACAATCTATTGGCTGTACATTTTTAAAACTAAAATTTAAATACAAGTAATAATGGTTAAGATACCCAACCAATTATATAGTCATTCATTTTCTTAACTTGTTTTTCATAAACTCTTTTCTCATAACCCAACCATATTTAAATAATTTCAAAGTATTATTCTTTTATATACATACATATATATAAATCTGTGTATGTGTGTGTGCATCCTAATTATGAGAACCATATTTATTTGTATGTGAATGTATCACGTTTTTTTTAGCATCAGGTCACCTAAAAATTTCAAAAGAAAAATGTCAAACCAACATATGTTCATTACGATTCAATTTGTAACCCAATTTGTAAGTTCCAGATTCTTAAATATTATTCCTTTTTCTAGTTTCCAGATTATCAACATGTTACGAACACCACCTTTTATTTAAGAAAATTCGTATCTCACAAGGATCAATTAGTTACCTTACTTTCTGCAGAAAACAGATCAGAAGAGAGTTGCTCCCAACCCAAATAAATTGATCAGCAGAAGGAACCACACTGGTAGTCTCCAATCAAAAAGTTAGCAGCCTACCTATTCATGAGAAAGACCCATATGTTCAAGCTATGACTCCTCAACAAAGGAAAACGATTCAAAAAATGGTTGATTTGGGTTACCTGGTTACACAAAGCTGACAATAGGAACGTACATACGGCCCCAAATGATTGCAGAAAAACGACTGATTGAATGGTGACGTAGCGCGGTGTCGGTGACTCAAATAGAACCAGAGTATAGATTGAGAGCTCTCCTGATCGCGACTTTGTGTGTTTGTAACGTATTTGAGGTTGAATGGTATAAATCGGCCGGCTGCATCGTGAATTCGAAGGCCCTATTCTTTTGTGAGTTTGTTACCAACGATGAAGGTGGATGAAGATCTCATGTGCGTGTTTATGGAACGTGTATGGCTGATGCAACTAGGTCGAAGTCGTTTTGAATTTGGGAATTTTGACTTTTCATTCAAAATTACATAATTATTGTTTTTTTCTTCCGTGAATGCACATTTCCACCTTTGTTGCTGTGTAAACTCTAAAATTTATAGTACTTTAATTCTTAATTTTGTTATTATTATTATTATTACAAAATCGGTTATTTCATATATTATGCCAAAGTCAAACATTTTTTTTGACAGAGACCTTTTAAATTAATTATAATAATTCCCTTTAAAAATAAACCCTAAACATAAATATAAAACCTAAAAGCTAAAAATAAGCCCTAAAATCTAATTCTAAACTACTTGTTAAAGCAAAAACCTAGAAGCAAATATGTAAGGTTCGATGAGACGATTCCAAAGCCATCGAAATGAGTTCAATCGGGTTCGTTTAGGTTGGTTTTTGAAGGTTTTAAAAATATTTTTTAGCCTTTTTAGGCAAAGAGACTTTTTATTTGATCATTACCCTATATATATACACTAACGTAAAAAAATCTCCCGCCCATACTTATGATACGCCCCTGGTTTCACGTTGAAAATGCTAATAAGTCGAATTAAATTTAAAAAAGTGGGGGCCTGGGCTGGCCTAGCAATCGCATATTCGCATCCATTGTGACCTTTTAAGCTAAACGACATGTCAAAAAGACATCACTTAGGGACCAAACTGCAAAATATTGTTAGCATAAGGGACAAGGATTGCAATATCTCCTAAACTTCAAGGTTAGTTATTGTAAATAATGCCGCTTCGGTCTTCTGCTTGCTGATCACGCTCATCCGACGGCTGTTATCGCCTCCACGACTTCTACAAGAACACGTATTCGCTCGCCTTCGATTCTCACATTTCAGCTAATCCCCTTTCTTAACTCTCTCTAATCTCGATCTCGATCTCGATCTCGATCTCATGGCTACCATCAAGGCAGTAAAAGCACGCCAGATCTTCGATAGCAGAGGCAATCCTACCGTTGAGGTCTGTTTGATTCCGTAGATCTTTGAATGTTATGTGATTGCATTTTTTCACATCGTTTTCCGCAGATTCTGATGCTAAAACAAGTTTTTGTGTTTAATCTGCTGCTTTCGTTGTCAAAATAGTCGAATATTAGTTTTCTTTAACTGATTTTGATTGATCTACTTTAGTTTTCGACGATATGCTTGGATCGTTGTTATAGATGCTAGTTTGGATCTGAATCCTGTAGATTTCTATATATAATTTATCTAAATCGGATTATTAAGTTCCTTTAAGCGGAGCAATCTACTTTGAATTTTGCGATCGATTTAACATTTACTTGGATCTGTGATTGGTTATAGCTTTTGTTGATTGCTAAATAGATGTGATTCGAATCAAGATGAATTCCATATTAAGTTAAACTCTACTATTTGTATGCCTATTTCTGCTGGAATAAGTTTTTCTTTTCCTAAAACTAACAGCTGAAAGTGAATGGTAATTTGTATGTGATACAGGTGGACATTATTCTTTCCAATGAAACATTGGTCCGAGCTGCTGTACCCAGTGGTGCATCAACGGTAAGATCTGTGTCCCCATTGACATCTAATTGTGTATTTCTCACCTTATTTGTAGTTTCAGAGTAGGCATTTTGGTATATTTTGAACATAGAGGAGCAGTATTTTCCAAATCTGGGTATAGTTTATATGATGTGCATATGATATCTGTTATGTAGGTATTTATGAAGCTCTTGAACTCAGAGATGGAGGGTCAGACTACCTTGGAAAAGGTGTCTCCAAGGTGGTTTCCTTCATTCTGGTTAACACTCTATTTTTTTTTTGTTTACGAATTCTAACATACTGATATGCTATTTGCTTTCGCTGTGTTTGAATAGGCTGTTGCAAATGTTAACACGATTATCGGCCCTGCTCTTGTAGGCAAGGTTTGCGCATTAACCTCAACTTAAGTCTTGACATTGATTTTGCATTAGTAATTTGGGTACAGAGATCCATATAAAGGGATGCTATTTATGCGCCTTGCAATATTAACATATATTGTGTGATACAGGACCCAACTGATCAGGCAGGGATTGATAATTTCATGGTTCAACACCTTGATGGAACCCAAAACGAGTGGGGCTGGTGCAAGCAAAAGGTGTAGATTTAAAATGCGTTTTGCTTTTTCTATAATCTTTGATGAGATGATGCTCATTACTGAACCATTATGTTGTTTAGCTTGGTGCAAATGCCATCTTGGCAGTGTCTCTTGCTGTTTGCAAGGCTGGTGCCAGTGTTCTCAATATCCCCCTTTACAAGGTAATTTCATAAACTAGCTGCAGCCCTTATATTTATGTATCAGCCTAGTGTTGGATTCTTTTGTTTGACCGGAAGACCGGAAAACTTCTTTGTGCAGCATATTGCCAACTTGGCTGGTAACAAGAACTTAGTTTTGCCAGTACCTGCATTCAACGTCATTAATGGTGGGTCTCATGCTGGAAATAAGCTAGCCATGCAGGTATATCTTTATTACATTTCATCCCCTTCTGTGTTTGGGCATGTTAACCGAATGATTCCCATAAGCTTAATTTTCCAGGAATTTATGATTCTACCTATTGGTGCATCCAGCTTTAAGGAAGCCATGAAGATGGGTGTCGAAGTATATCACAATTTGAAGGTGAGTTACTGAGTTGACACACATATCAAAATCTCTACTTACTCTTTGACCCATTGAAGTATAATGTGTATGATGTTTGGAGTACTAATTTTGTAATATGATTTCAGTCTGTGATTAAAAAGAAATATGGTCAAGATGCAACAAATGTTGGTGATGAAGGTGGCTTTGCTCCTAATATTCAGGTCAAGCATGGGTGCATGTTTAGCGTGCATTAGTTTGCCATCTTGTTTCCAGTTTTTGATGTTTTTTAACAACATTTGTCATTTTGAACTTCAGGAAAACAAGGAGGGTCTTGAGTTGCTAAAGACAGCAATTGCTAAAGCTGGATACACAGACAAGGTTTTTGCTTTTATTTCCTTGGGCCTTTTGCAAGTTAGGTAATTTACAATCCTAATATAAAAACATCTTCAACGTGTTATCGTCATAGGTTGTGATTGGAATGGATGTTGCTGCATCTGAATTTTACGGGGGGACAAGACATATGATTTGAACTTTAAGGAAGAGGTAAAAGTTGCATGTTCCGTCTTTAATAGACCTCTGAAAATGCTATGAAGAAGGGTCATATGAAGTAACAATTCGAAGCATACGACTATAATCATGTACTCATATATGCTTGTTTTGTTGATTAATTCATAATGCAGAACAACGATGGCAAAGAAAAGATTTCCGGAGATCAACTGAAAGATCTTTACAAATCGTTTGTGAGCGAGTACCCTATTGTGTCTATTGAGGACCCGTTTGACCAGGATGATTGGGAGCACTATGCCAAGATGACTGCCGAATGTGGTGAACAAGTACAGATTGTTGGAGATGATCTTTTGGTTACCAACCCCACAGTAAGTTTCATCCCGTTACTTCTTTTCTTAAGCTGGCCCAAAATTCCAAATAGGTAAAGAGGAAATTTTGTATTCTCCTGGTTTAACCTTTATTTAATACTCATTTTTTGATTTACAGAGAGTTAAGAAGGCAATTGATGAGAAGACATGCAATGCTCTTCTTCTTAAGGTACATCTATTCTTGATGGCAATGAGGCTCAACTAAGCAATTATTCATATCCTTAACAATTTCTCATCACTTGTGTTAGGTTAACCAAATTGGGTCTGTCACCGAGAGTATTGAAGCTGTGAAAATGTCCAAACATGCTGGTTGGGGTGTGATGGCCAGTCACCGCAGGTATGAAAATCTATTGGTTTAAAGTAAGTAAAGCTAGGGTTTTTGCTTAATTAAGTGCATGTAGTTTTTTTGTTTAAAACAACAATTATTGTAGTAGAAAGCTTATTCGGTTAAGCTGACCTGACCTGATCCATTTGATTCATTTGAAATATTTTGTTACCCAACACACTCACCAACTTGCAGCCTCTACTAAAGGAATGGATCCAATCTATTACTTTTCTAAACTAATGTTGAAAAATAAATTATGGATGGTTGTATTACATTGCAGTGGAGAAACAGAGGACACCTTTATTGCTGATCTCTCTGTTGGTTTGGCAACGGTAAATGTCATTTGATAATAAGAAATAAGAAATAAAAAAAAAAAAAAAATTCTTTATGTATGATGATTTTCATACTGATTCTAACTATGCATACAATGTTAATTATCAGGGTCAAATCAAGACTGGAGCCCCATGCAGGTCTGAGCGTCTTGCAAAGTACAACCAGGTTGATTTTTTTCCCTTCTCTTCCTCTTTAAAATGTGATTGTCGTTAAAAAAAAGAGCGGGCTGAAGGTTTCAGTCCTTTCCATGACTGTTTTAATCTGAATTTTGTTCCAAAAATAAAGACTCCTTAATCTCATATTTATATAAAACCAACCTTGATCCCCAAGCTAGCAATAACCCTAACCCTAACCTAATTATAATCTAAATCATATATATTAGGCAAATTGGATTTAAATAATCCAAACTTTGATCAATTGGTTGCTGCCGGTTCCAACTATGAAAATCCCCAATAACGGTCCAACTATGAAAATCCCCATAACGGTCCCAACTTTCGACATATTTTCCCATGGCGGACCGCCGTTAAAAAAACCCTAATGGCGTTAACTTTTTTTCGAATTTCGAACGGATTTTTGAGGGCTTTTGTTCAGATGGAGAATACGAGTCGAATGATGTATAACTTGCCTCGAAACGTTGCTTCAAATTTCCCAATTTTGGTGTTTAAACTTTCAATTCGTCAAAGAAATCATCAAATTGAGAAATTTGGAGCAACGTTTCGAGGTAAGTTATACGCCATTCGACTCGTATTCTCCATCTAAACAAAATCCCTCAAAAATCCGTTCGAAATTCGAAAAAAAGTAAACGTTGTTAGGGTTTTTTGACGGCGGTCCGCTACGGGAAAATATGTCGAAAGTTTGGACCGTTATTGGGGATTTTCATAGTTGGGACCGGCAGCGGCCAATGGGTCAAAGTTTGAATTATTAAAAGCCAATTTGCCTATATATTAAACCTAATTCAAACCTGCTGACTTTATTCTGGTTCAAAAAAATCAAAAACGCAAATTAAATGGACTTTCTAATTTACTCCTCTTTACTATTGGATAATTACAAGAGTCCTAATCTTGTAACACCGATCTTCAATTTAGTATCAGTCTTTGATGTGGCTTTTATCTCTTGGAGCCTGTTCACTACCACCTTGAACGTTCCCAAACCCCTGACCTCTACTACGGTCCCGGTTGTAACTTCCACGACCACATTGTTCAAATTTTTTGCTGTTTTTCATTTTCTTTCCATCCGATTTAGAAAACATTAAATTTTCATGAAAATTACTTTCTTTGGAATCTTTGATACACTCTTCATGAGCTTTCAACCGTCCAACTGCTTTGTCGAATAACATTGGATTCAACTCATAACATTGTTCAGTTGATGCCACTATTATAGAAAAGACTTGGGTGACGATTCGTGTAACTTCCTTACCAATGCTTCTTCTTCAGTAGTTAATGCAAGACTACTGCCTTTGTCACAACCCACTTATTATTTTTTTTTTTTTGCAAAAACGCCAACCCACTCCTTCATCCTTAGTTCTTTGAATTTTCTCATTAAACATTGAAGACATGCTGTCCTAACCTGATCCACCTCCAAAAACCTCGTTTTCAATGCACCCAAACTTGCTTGGCTTTGGTGTGATTTTCTAGTTTTACAAATTCTTTGGGTATGGCTTGGTTTAGAAAATCAATTGTTATTTTGGATTTCTTTGAATCCACTGTTATCTTGGCTATTGGTCCAATTGCTTCCCACATTATACGTGCATCCATTATTATTCGAGCTCATACAACCCATATTTGATAGTTTGTGGATGTCAAAATTGGTCATTGATAAGAAATTGATACTCCTTTCACTGGTACCGTTGTATTATTTTGTGGTTTTGAATTGGTCTTTTTTCACTTTTTACGTGGTTTTTTTACCTTTGGTTTATCAACAACTCAACCCCTCTTGATTAGATCCCTGCTGCTTCAATTTCCTTCCCGTGTCGCAAACTTACTGTTGCTGACTACCAATCCAAAACCAGAATCTGTTTTTTTGTCTTCTAGCTGTAAATGTTGATTTGAAACTGCCCAAAAGATCAAGTCTGCTCTTTATCCTAGGCTAGGAAAGATTGGTCGAGCTCTGATCAATTTTGGAACTCTGCTGACCTGGAAAGAACTGCTGATTGATCTCAGCTGTCTTCAAAAACAAGGTTGCTGTTAGATTCAAGAAAAACGACGCTGTTTATCCCTCCTGATCATGATTTTTCTGATCCTCGTTATGATTTCAAATTAAAGCGATTAAATCAATTCATGATTGAGTCAATTTGATTTTGCCATATCGCAGCTGCTCTGGTGGCTTATTGACTCAGCTTCTGTTCAGTTGATGTCTTAGCTTTAATTGGTAGTTGATCATGTCAGAATTTCCAATTGAAGCAATTAAATCAATTTTCTGGTCGCTGTTTTCTTATTCGAACTTGAATCAACTTCTGATTGAATCAATTTGATTTTGGTAATTAATTCCTCCAGGTAAGCTATTTCTGATTGCAGGTCTGCTCTGATACCAATTGAAACACGGCTGTTATCTATAAATTTGAATTTTGGTAAAAGAAAAAAAAAGGACGTTCGAATCCGCCAATAAAACAAAACCTTGATCTCCAAGGAAAGAATTAACCTAATTATAATTATAATCTAATTCAAATACTAAACCTAATTCAAACCTGTCGACTTTATCCATAATCAGAAGAAGCCTTGTATTATGGCAGTTATAGTTTGTGAAATAATCAAGTAAGCCATTAGATCTTTAAATATGTCACTTGTAGTCGGACATAAATAATAAACCGAACGGGATGCTCTGTGAGTTCGGCATAAGTTAGGATCTCATGCATTCACTGAAATATAATCAAGGGCTAAAAAGTGGCTCATTGGTTTCTAATCGTTAATTGTTTGATGTTTCACAACCTTCCCTTCTGTAACCCCCAACACATTTAATTAATGAGATACATGGTGTTCAAAAAATCCAAAATCCGAAAAGAATCGAAACCGAAAAATTCTATTCGAATTTCGATTTAGGTTGTTTGGGTTGGGTATGTTTGAATCTGAAAAAGTGATTCGGATATATTCTGGTCGGACTCATATTCCGATTGTTTTTTTTTTTTTGTAACTTGGGTGCCTGAGTAATCCAATTACGAACAAATGAACCATTTATTAATTTCGAGTTATTTGGGAATATGAATAATTTGATTACGAGCAAATGAACCATTTATTAATTTCAAGTTATACGGGTTCAGTTTTTTTTATTATGTATTTTATTATATATGAATTTTCAACTTTGAAGTGTTGTATTGTGAATCTAAACTAGTAAATTGTTTAATTTTAGGAATCAAAAATAAATAGCTAAAATAGAACAAAAACAATTAAGAATTTTTGTCCAGCTTTATTTGTGTTATATAGGTTTACTTGAAATCCAAACTGAATTATAATTTGGATAGATTCAGTTATGATGGGATTCGAACAAATTTGGGCTGGGTTGTATTCAAACAAAGGCAAAAACAATACAAATCCGAATAACTAATAACTAACCAGCAAAGATTAATTCTATGTATTTATTTATTTATTTTAAAAACATGAAGCATTTTGCTAAACCAAAAATGTTATTTATGGACCAGCTTTTGCGAATTGAAGAAGAGCTCGGGTCGGAAGCTGTTTATGCTGGAGTTAACTTCCGCACTCCAGTGGCACCCTATTAGACTGCCAACGCAGATGCAGTAATGAATAAAGTTTATCATCACCACCTACAAGTCTTTGAATAATTGCCTCTGTGTTCAACACATGGTCCATATAGGAGAGATTTTGGTTTTTTTTGACGTTTGAGCATTTGTAGTTCTGTTTCCCATTTTGCTATCATTGTTTGATACTAACTTGTGCTTAAAGGAGTTTACAATTTATGCATATATGTAGCCTTATTCGGTTATATATATATATATATATATATATATATATATATATATATATATTATTAGTTAACCAATTTATTTATTTTTAACACTTAGGTTTGCTATATACACGCCACACGCGCCACACACACTTGTTTAACTAAATAAAAATTATATAAATATAAAGCTTGTTTAGGGTTGTAAGAGCTCAATAATTAAACTAGTTACATTTTGAGGCTGTAGGAAACAACTTGATTTGTTTATACTCAACAAATTGATGTAGATTATCATTTATTAATATATATTTTAAGAAAAAGAGGTTTTATTATTTCACGTAATTGTGTTACCCTCTTGTTTAGGGAGTAAAAAAATTACAAAACCAAACAAAACATATGGATTACAATTTATAAAACCGAACCTTCATAAATCACAAATTTCAAACAAGTCATTGCCCTTTATTACGTGTAAATCCACACCCAACATTTACTTCTTTCTTTGCACTATGATTTTAGTTTGAAATATACAAAGGAAACCTATTAATATGGGAAAGGCATTAAAAGCATTATGATAATGTACGAAAAAACATGTTATAATATACACATAAAAGAATGAAAAGCAAACCAGATAAATGAAAGTATCAAACAACACTCGTATGATGTAGCAAATCACAAAAGGGAAACCGGTTGTAAAATGACCGTCGATCAAAACGTGAAAATGATAATCGACGAACAAAGAACATTGTCTACGCATTGGAAACGTGAGTGCCAACGTAGCCGAACCCCATTATGAAGAATGCTATAGCTTGTACATATAGGTAAATGAAGTAGCGGTTTTTCCCAAATGCAAAATCGTAGCATCCACAAGTAAAGAGGAAAAGGCCCACACCAAGCTCTAGCATATGTACCCTGTTAAAAATCACATCATCTTTATTTAGTTTACACAAGTTTGATAAATCTATTGACGGTAAGTGAAATAATACAAAATTATAGAGTTGTAACATGTGACGACATAAATTATTTATTAAATAATGTAAATAAACATGCCTTTCGCCTATTTTGAATTGATAATTTTTAAGTTGTTTTGTTGTGCCTTTGACCTTGGAAGAATCCCCATGTTTTTCCGTGACAACCCATTCGTTTACTCTTCGAGTCTCGAATAGTCCGATGAATGTAGCCTTAGTCCGATGGAGGGACATGACATTTTCGAACAGAATCCAAAACACCAACAAATGAAACGACCTCGGAGTTCCAACTGCATTCAGAATGGTGATGATGGTTGGGATATAAACTGCACCCCACCTCGGAATTACGACTTCAGGTACCATCACGGTTGCAGGAAGTACAACACAATAGAAGACGAATGTGACAATATGAGCTACGATTTTTCTTACAAAGAAGAAATTGTAAATCACATATATCTTCTTCCACAACGTCACTCTCTGCATAACAAGTATATATAATAACTTACAATAACATTCACTAATTTTAAAATCATAAAAATTGTTTGAAAACAATTGGTACCTAGAATATACCTTATTTCTTATGATCTCAATAACCATTTTTCTAAAGAGGTTGGCTGGACCACATGACCATCGATGTTGTTGATAACGATATGCTTTCAATGTACTTGGCAGTTCATTTTTAACCTATTTATCACCATAGAAAATGGTTTATAATCGCAAAGGGATTATATTAATTAGTGGTAAAACATTCGTAGGCCAAACTTGAGAAGGGTTCACCCTTTGGTCACATTAATTTTCTGTTAAATAGATGTGTCAAGTTGAAGGAAATTATAACAGTTGACCGGTTCCTAAAATTATTTCTCAATTGGTGGCCCAAAGAAAACCAGTTCCTAGCCGTTAAATAACTAGTAGTCATTGGGGTAGATTTTGTTACTGATTGGAGCTTGTTTTTAGCTGGTTTTTTGTATTTTTATTCCTCAACATAGTATAAATAGGTATTAGATGAAATGGTTAAGATCACATTTGAAAACATAAAACCAAATGCAAAAAACGCACGCTCAAACTCTTCTATTCTTTTTACTTTCTACTCTTGTTAATAACAGTGAAACATGACCGGTTGCTCAACTAAACCCAACTCCTTATCTACCAATCGAAGACAAAATCGATTTCAAAGCCAAAATCGGTTCCTCAAATAGCCAGTTTATGCACATCTAGTTTGATACCCCTCTCCTATTCCTCTCTTGAAAGAGCTAAAAGAAACAAAATTGTCATTTTTAGAGAATAATAGTTGTTGCACCCAATAAATGTAGAAAATGAGAAGTTTTTATAAAGATTGGAAAGAAATGTTCTTGACCTCTAATTCGAAAATGTATTTATCTTTTTTTTTTAATGAAATTTTACGTCTGTTTGTTGTAGATCTTTAATTTTTACCCTCAACCTCATCCAACGTACAATTAAACTAGAAACAAAAGAATACATGGTTAGATTGTACCTTTAGCGAACCAAGATACAAAAACTTCCATCCTTTAAGAGTAGCACGTACAGCCAAATCCATATCTTCGACTGTAGTACGGTCCTTCCACCCACCCGCCTCGTTTATTGCAGCCATCCGCCAAACACCAGCAGTCCCTGTAGAAATTAAAACCACTACTTATGAATTTCAATTTTGTTTTTGGTTTTTTTTTAAAAGACAATTGTAATTAAAAATATTTACCATTGAATCCAAAAAAGGCGTAAGTAGAAGAACCAACTTCTTGTTCCACCAAAAAATGGTAGTCAAGAGACATCTCTTGCATTCTTGTCATCAAGCATTCATCTGAGTTTACTGCAACCATTCAATGTATATATCAGTTTCGTTGATATATAATTGATTTATTTTTAAACACAAACTTTTAATAAGTTACTGTAACTGTGTTTGTTTAAAAGTGCTAGGTCCGCCCCTGTGTGCGAGCATGCATATATGGGCAAAATTGTTATTATGACTAATAATTTGGAGTTATTTATACATACACATACACGTGTGTACACACATATACATATATGTAAAAGTCTAATTTGCGTGCAAGACGTCACTTGCGTGATAATTGGTAGGGATGAAGTAATCACGTATAATCTATATGTGTGATGATTCCACCATATGTGATTATATCTCCATGTGATAATTATTACGCAAAGGTTAATTCTCCTTGCTAATAATCCCACCAACTTTGTATGAAAAACATTCTTCGTGTTCTAATATTTATATATATTTCTGTATATTAATTATTATTTTTTGTTTCTTTTCCCTATCTAAGTGTTGAATGAAAATGTCATTTTCAATATGCAAGTCTTGAATTAATTATATTTTAAGGTAATTAATTAGCTGAAAGTGACCTGATTGTGTCGGTTTGATGGTTCTCTATCACCAAAAAGCTCAAAAGTCAAAAATAATATATAGAGGAAGGGATATTCTAAAAATGTTAAAAACTATAAAAAGCCTAAAAAGGATTCTTAAATCGTTCATAACCATCTCATACGAACTCCAATTTAAGTCGTTCAAGTTGCGTTAAAACCGTCTTATCGATCGAACCCAATCTAACCCCCAACCCCAGCCTCCAAAAGCCTAAACTCCCCACTCACCACCACCCCCTCCCCCACTAACCACCACCCCTCCCCCAAAAGCCTAGCCCACCACCCCCTCCTCCAAAACCCTAAACCCTCATCCCCACCCCAAAGACCTAACCCCTACACTCCCACATCCAGCCCCCAAAAAATTAAACCCCCCCCCCCCCCCCAAAAAAAAAAAAAAAAAAAAAAAAAACCTAAATCCTAAAACTATATCTTAAAAGCTAAACCTTAAGGATAAAAAAACTAAACTTTAAAATCTAAACTAAAAGCTAATAATGTAAAGTTTGACGAGACGGTTCTAACGCCGCCGGAATGGATCGAATCGGAGTTCATATGAGGCGGTTATGATCGTTTTAAAATCCTTTTTACACTTTTTATAATTTTGTCCTTTTTAACAAAACCCAACACTATATATATATATATGGCAAGGTATAAAAAATAACCCTCATCTTTTGCTACAACTACATAACTCATTTCAACCAATCATAAACTTACACATAAGCATTTCATTAAAATATTAAAAAGGGCATCATAGTCATTTTACATTTATAAGTTCCCCCCCCTCTTTTTTAAACATTAATAACTTTTTTATAATATATTATTTTTTAAAAAAATTGCACCATTATATTCGTCTCATTTTTCTCTTTAATTCCGTTATAGTCTCGACTAATTTTTTTTACTTTTTTTTAGATGCCCTATATTTACATCATTATACCGAGCTTAAATATAACAAATTTATTTGAATTTTTTTTAAAAATGATAAATTACAGTGATGTAATTTACATTGACGTAATTTATCGTGATGTAATTTACATTGACGTAAAATTCGGTTTCGGTTTTTTCGGTTAATTTGGTTCCGGTTCGGTTTTTTCGGTTAATTCGGTTTCGGTTCGGGTTTTTTGGCTTTTTGTTCATCCCTAATTTGTAACGAGCCTAAATACAACAAATTAGTTTGAATTTTTTTTGAACAATTATAAATTATATCACTATAATCATCATTGTTAGAGAAAAAAATCAAAATAATGTGTTGTATTACATCATTGTAATTTAATATTGTAATTATCATTGTTAGAGAAAAAATAAAATAATGTATTATATTACATCACTGTAATTTATCATTGTTAGAAAAAAATTCAAAATAATGTGTTATATTTATGCTCGTTATATCGATGTTTAATAATGGACAATGAGAAAAAAAATTAAAAAAACTAGTCAACATTATAACGGGAATTAAAGAGAAAATTACATCACTGTAAATAATGTGTTACGTCACTGTTAATTATGTCATTGTAAATTACTTCATTTTGTGTTACATTACTTCATTTTAAGTTACATTACTGTAATTTACCATTGTTATAAAAAATTTCTAATTAATTTGCTATCGTTAAGCTCGTTACAATGATGTAAATACATGACATCAAAAAAATTAAAAAAAACTAGTCGAGACTATAACGAAATTAAAAAGAAAAATGAGACGAGTATAATGGTGCAATTTTTTTAAAAAAATAATTTAGTATAAAAAAGTTATGAATGTTTTAAAAAAAGAGGGGTAAAGTTTACATAAATGACAAATGTCCTAAATGGCCTTCATACTAAACACAAAGGAATTGACACGTGGCACGATCCTACACACTTACCTTTTTCAAGTAACCATTGGATGATGGTTAATGGGTTGTAGCAAAAGATGAGGGTTATTAAAAATTCCATCCCCTATATATATATATATGTGGAAGTGTTCAAATAATAACCCACTCTTAAAGCAATAACCCAGATAACTTTGCCAAGATGAAGCCAAGGGAAGTGTTCAAATAATAACTCACTCTTAAAGCAATAACCCAGATAACTTTGCAAAGATGAAGCCAAAACTTGGATTTTTTTAACATCATTGTAATACATTTAGAATACTATGTTCTTTTATGAGTTTGTGAAAATTTATCACCGTTTGAAAGATATCATCATTGTAAGTTTTTGATTTACAGCACTGTAACTGTTTTATGCTCAAAACTTCCAACGATGTAAACTCTCAAACGGTGATGAATTTTCGCAAACTCATAAAAGAACATAGTGTTCTAAACGTGTTACAATGATGTTCAAAAAAAATCTAAGATTTGGCTTCATCTTGGCAAAGTTATCTGGGTTAATGCTTTAAGAGTGGGCTATTATTTGATCTCAATCCTATATATATATATATATAGGGGATGAAATTTTTAATAACCCTTATATTTTGTTACAACCCATTAACTATGGTTACTTTAAAAAGATAAGTGTATAGATCGTGTCACGTGTCAATTTCCTTTTTATTTAATATGAAGGGCATTTTGGACATTTGTCATTTATGTAAAGTTTACCCCCTTTTTTTAAACATTCATAACTTTTTTTTACTATATTATTTTTTTTTAAAATTACACCATTATACTCGTCTCATTTTTCTCTTTAATTTCGTTATAGTCTCGACTAGTTTTTTTTTATTTTTTTGATGTCATGTATTTACATCATTGTAACGAGCTTAAAAATAATAAATTAATTAGAAATTTTTTTTCTAACAATGGTAAATTACAGTAATGTAACACAAAATGAAGTAATGTAACACAAAATGAAGTAATTTACAATGACATAATTAACGATAACGTAACTCATTATTTACAGTGATGTAATTTTCTCTTTAATTCTCGTTATAATGTTGACTAGTTTTTTTATTTTTTTTTCTCATTGTCCATTATTTACATCGATGTAACGAGCATAAATATAGCACATGTTTTGAATTTTTTTCTAACAATGATAAATTACAGTGATGTAATATAACACATTATTTTATTTTTTTTCTCTAACAATGATAAATTACAGTGATGTAATATAACACATTATTTTGATTTTTTTTAACAATGATAATTATAGTGATGTAATTTATCATTGTTCGAAAAAATTTCAAACTAATTTGTTGTATTTAGACTCGTTACAAATTAGGGATGAGCGAAAAGCCAAAAAAAACCGAACCGAAACCGAATTAACAGAAAAAACCGAACCGGAACCAAATTAACCGAAAAAACCGAACTGGAACCGAATTAAACGAAAAAAACCGAAACCGAATTTTACGTCAATGTAAATTACATCATGGTAAATTACGTCAATGTAAATTACATCACTATAATTTATCATTGTTAGAAAAAATTTCAAATAAATTTGTTATATTTAAGCTTGTTACAATGATGTAAATATATGATATCTAAAAAAAGTAAAAAAAAATTAATCGAGACTATAACAGAATTAAAGAGAAAATTGAGACGAATATAATTGTACAATTTTTTTAAAAAAATAATATATTATAAAAAAGCTATTAATATTTAAAAAAGAGAGGGGGGAAAACTTATAAAAATAAAATGACTATGATGCCATTTTTAATATTTTAATAAAAAGATTATGTGTAATTTTATTATTGGTTGAAATGGGTTATATAGTTGTAACAAAAAAAGGGGGTTATTTTTTATATCTTTACCTATATATATATATATATAATTTATATCTACGAGCACTTTTTGTACATGAGATCTACTTGGCTTGGGAGTGCCGAAAATTGCATATGAACCACGTTTTTCTTTTTAAAAAATTTTTTTACACCTTAAATTAGTTAATTGAGGGTATTTTTATATTAAATTTGAGGCACTTCAATTATTATTATATTGTGTGTTTTTTCCACTTTTATTCAATCTTTAATTGTTACATCGTGTGTTTTTTTCTTTTATCCAATCATTTTTATATGTATATAATCACAGAGATATATACATACTAATTACTATATATAATTAAAATTACTATATATAATTAAAAGTTATGAAATTAAATAGTAAAAATATAAATATTAAATATAGCGTGGGTCTATATATATATATAGAGAGAGAGAGAGCATCAAATGTTAATCCATATTTATTGCGTTAACCGAATAATTAAATCTTAAAATTTTGGGGCCTACACTAAAATAAATTTAAAGGTGTAGATTTTTCTTTTTTTAATCAATATAGAGCTCACTTACATTAATAAAAAAAATAAAAAAAAACATAAACCTTTAGATTTACTTTAATGTGGGCCACAAAATAATAAGATGTAGTTATTCGGTTATCGCAATAAGGAAGAGCTAACATTCGAACCATCCCCTATATATATAATATTTAATAGTGTGTATATATATATATATTAATAGTAATGTATAGTGCATATATGTCTGATCCATGTATTAACGTTTTGAAAGTTTAGACTCAGACCAGAAGAAGTTTTTTTAAATTTGAAAATTAGTAAACACAGATGAGAGTATTAAATTTGAAAAATTTGCTTAAAGATTTGAGTTTTATTAAATTTGAAAGACTTGCTTATAGATTTGGGTTTTTGTTGGTTTAGGTTTTATGTCTTAGGGTTTACTTCTTGATGAGAGATTTGATTTTGCTATATAATTTATGTTTTTGCAGATGATATATAATACCCGTTTTTGAGTATACTGTGATAACCCGCCGCAGCACGCGGGTGGAATAAAACTAGTTTATATAAAAAATAATAAAAGCCTAATGAGAATCATATATTCTTGTATTTTATTATATGAAAGAGTTATGATCATATAATTATATTTTATTATATCTAGTTAACATTAAGTGCAAAATATCCTACCATTTACTATTTACAACTAGAGGTGGTCAACATACCTGAAACTGGAACCGGAATCGTGGAACCGAACTTGAATCGGTTGTATCCAAACCAGATGTACGGGTGGTTCCGGGTTTTCAGAGAAACCGGAACCGGAACCGGCAAAAAACCGGTTGGAACCGGTCAAAAACCGGAACCGGTTCTTGACTTTGTTCGAAACGGTTCCGGTTCCAAAAAAAAACCTGGTTTGGCCACATCTATTTACAACTGTTTCTTTGTAAGTCCTTGTTTTTAGTGAGTAGGGTAATTTATTTACATTTTTAATAATTATTAGTAATGATTTAAATTTGATGAAAAAAGAACATACGGGAAAACATCTTTCTTGTCTATCGGCTTATGAGTTACTTGGGATCAGATATGTAAAAAGTTAGAACGAGTCCGAGCTCAAGGCCATAAATATGGCTCGTTTAGTTATCAAGCATTGTCCCAAGTTTCACCTAAACGAGTTTTTAATATAATTCTTGTTTATTCCATTAAGGGTATATTCATAAAATTAATTATTTCTATTTAAAAATGATTATATTCAAATCATATAATTTATGTTAAATTTGAAAAGTATAATAATAAATATATATTAAATTAGTAATTAAAATAAATACATTGAATGACTAAAGATAAACGAACCAAGTAATCTCAAGCTTTAAAATAATGTTAATAATGAGCCGAGCTCGATCCTATTTTGTCAAAACGAGCAATGTTTGAGCCTTAAGTACCTTAGACTCGACTCTCGGTGATATCACCGCTAACTATTATAAAGCATGATGGCATGGAAAAACAACTTTGTTTTACACATCAATCATTGTGAATTTGTATTGTGTTCTTAATACAAGTATTTTTAGTTATTGTTTGTGTTTTAACATTTCAATATTCAATGACAATGATGTGTTTGACTTCAAATCTAGAAGGCCACACGGAGTGGGCCGATCGGGAAAGAGTGGGGAGGACCTCACCGGTTCGAGGAAGCACGGGAACACCGGCCCCTGGAAATGGGGTGGGGTAAAACTGGAAGCATTCACCGAATGAAGCCGAGACCGGGGAAGGGGAAAAGTATCCGTTGAGTCGACCGTTGGGGCTAGACCGTTGGGTTTCAAAAAATTAAAAAAATTCCAATTTTTTTCCTATTTAAACAACTCTAAAACAATCACAAATCTCACACTTTTATCTCATCTTCTACAATCTATGCACTAAATTTATAAAATTTTCAAATAAAATGGAAGGAGGTTCATCATGTGGTGGGTCGTCAACCAAAAAATTTAGAAAACCACGACCAAAAAATGTTCAAACGGCTCAAATGAACCCATTCAACACACCTGGGTATCGTCCACAAATGTCATCTCCGAATCAACCAACCTTCTACTACGATCCAATGAACCCGGCTCAATATTTGCAATATTCATCGGGCACTCAACAACAATTTATTTTTTAGGTTGCATTCTCCTTTTTTTTTTGGTTGTATTTTTTTTTATTTTAAATTTAATGAATCTTTTTTTATTTTATTATTATTATTATTTATTGTTAAAATAATTAATTAAAAATAAGATTTGAAAATGGGGAAAAGTGGGAAAAAGTGGGACGACACCGTGCAAAATGGGGAAAATTGGGAAACGCTAATGTGGCGCTGATGTGTCAATGGGGAAGAATGGGATGACTCCTTGTGGCCTAACGTAGTTTTTAAATGATATAGTTTTACTACCAAAACGAGACTAACGTTGCTAGGTTTTACTGGTTTGCCTTTTATTTTGTTATAAATGTAACTTCAACTAAATTTCAGGGATTAGGTTCAATTAAATAGTTTCTTTATCTAAAAAGCCTAAGAATGATAATCAACCAATCAGGTAATAAGATCAAATTTAAGAAGACAAATTTAAAATTTTAGAAAAAAGTTGTTACATGGTAATTTGGTCATAACCACTTTCCCTCCATATTTTTTAAACGTTCATAGCATTTACATACGATATTCTTTTTTTTTAAATATATCATAAAAACGGGCATTTTTTATCTTTAAAATGGGTATAAATTTGCTGTAAAAATGAAATTTTTCAACTCATTGTGTCTAATTATCGTCATTGTATCTTTTTTAAACGTTTGTCTATAATTGTCTTTTTGTGTTTTTCTTACATGTAATTGTGTCTTTTTATAAGTAATTTTATCTTTTTTAAAGATCATTGTCTTATTCATACTCATCATTATGTTATTCTTGCTTAACATTATGTATTCTGAAACATCATTGTGTCATAAATTGTTTAGAAAAACACAACATTAAACATAAACACAAAAGACACAATAACATGTAAAAAAGATATAATGACCTATACAAAAGACACAATAACCTGTACAAAATTGTTCATACTCGTCGTTGTGTCTTTTTTACATGTAATTATGTCTTTTTTTTAAAGATCATTGTGTTATTCATAATCGTCATTGTGTCATCTTTGCTTAACATTATGTGTTCTGCAACATCATTGTGTCTTAAATTGTTCAGAAAAACACAACATTGAGCAGAAACAAAAAAAGATACAATGACATGTACAAAAGACATAATGTCCTAAACAAAAGACACAATGACCTATACAAAATTGTTCATACCCGTCATTGTGTCATCCTTGCTTGACATCATGTATTATGCGACATCATTGTGTCTTAAAATGTTTAGAAAAACATAACATTGAGCAGAAACACAAAAGATACAATAACATGTACAAAAGACATAATGGCATATACAAAAGACACAATAAACTAAAAAAACAAATTTTTTTATAGCTATACTATACTAATTTTGAATATATAAAATGCTTGTTTTTATGGTATATATTTTTTCAAATAATAATTTCGTATGTAAAAGTTGCGAACGTTTAAAGGTAAGAGAACCTAATAAAAAGTCAAAAAAAGTATTTATTACTAAAATAACATCCAACAACTTTATTTAATTATAACCATTGATTAATGATCTAATGACTCAAAATACTTTTTAGGCTTTCTAGGTTAGGAGTCGTTACTAAATTTAGTACGGTTGGTCAAATTTTAGAGGATAATACCAAAATAGGTTTATAATTATGATTTCCTTTCCTTCAAATAATTCTCAAAAGAAAATTACTATGAGTTTAGAGAAGACCCCTAAACATAGAAACATATTTATACATAATATCAATAAAGTATGTATATGATTGAAAAATAAACATGAAAAATACTGATTAGCCCCATTTACTATGCATGCAAATAGTATGTTTTAAGATAAAAAAGGCCGCTAAACATATTACTAGGGGGTATTCGCGGTACAGTTTTTAGGTGAAACTGTAAACCAAACCGTTAATAATGATTTTTTAAATAATGAAAACAAAAACCGAACCGTTAAAAATACAAACCAAAACGGTTTGGTTCCGGTTTGGTTTTACGGTTTGGGCTTGGGTTTTGAGTCCGTTAAAATAAAACAGAATTAAACTGAACCTTTTTACGGTTTGAGATGAGTTAATTACAAAAAGCCCAAATGTATTTTTCGAATGATGTATATCATGAACATAATCTACACACATACACACACATATATATGTATATATAGATAGAGTAGGGTTATTGTACAAAGTGTTACTTTTGTAAAAAGTGTGAGAAACAATCTTGGCCATCGATGTGCTAAGATCTAGGGTTGAGATTTAAAATTGGTTAAAAATTTAATTAAAAGGGCTTTAGGGTTATCAAAAGGCTAAATTAGAGATTTCTTTGTTTTTTGATTTGCTGATATCACGATTTAACGAAAAAAATGGGATTTAGTTTCTAAAATTAAAAGATTCAATCGGGATGTAACAGATTACGTTTTTATTTTGTAATCGGGATGTGCTATTAACATTTAATCATATTGTTCTGATATGCTATTATGTTAGCTGTAATATTGTAATGGTGTTAGTTTGTGCTGATGTGTTAAATGTTAGATTGTAATGGTGTCGTGTTATTATGTTATCTGTAGTATTATGTTATGTTAATAACCAATCATATTGTCCTGATATGTGCTATTATGTTAGATGTAATGTTGAAATGGTGTTAGTATGTGCTGGTATGCTAAATGTTAGATTGTTATGGTGGAGTGCTATTATTGTTATGGTGGAGTGCTATTATGTGCTATTACGTGCTATTACGAATTCGTTTTTTTATGATAATACGTGATATTCAATTACATGTTAATTTTTGGAATAGGTTGAATCATTAAACTGATTACCGACTTTCCTATTTTAATGCAAAATTTAAAAATCAATTAAATACAAAGTGCCTATACTACCCTTTTCTATTAATTAATTAAAATGTCACATGTCAACACTTTATTGGTTCCTACCATTTTTACAAAATAATCTATTTGTATCTGAACCTACCCCTATATAGATATATCTGTTGTCTATATATATTCTTTATACACGCACATACAGTCTGGTTCGGTTTTTGATGAAAAACATAAACCAAACAGTTTACTACGGTTTCAACTTTTGAAACCAACCTACCAAATGTCTAGAAAAACCGACCGGTAAAACAAATCGATGTCCGGTTTGTGCGGTTTCATGCTTTAAAACCAAACCATGAACACCCCTACTTATTACAGTAAGATGAGATTTTTATGAGAAGTGTAAAAAACTAAGTGTTATTATAAATAACAATGTGCTATTATTAACAAGGAATTGTTAAATATTAGAATATGACTGTGTTAATATTAATATATTATAATAACACTTTTTTATTTATAATAGCACTTTGTTTTTTATACTTTTTACAAAACTATCATTTTGTATAATAACCTTACTATATATACACACACACATATGTATACACACACACATATATATAGTGTTTGTCTTAGTATGGAAAGATATTATTATCAAAGCAACGGATTCAACTAACATACTTAAATAAGTCAAAAATATGTAACTAATATGTGTATTATAAAGTTACATATATTTAATAACATGAAATACACAATTTTGGAAAATTAATTAAAATCATCGCAAATTAATTTTTGTTTTTTGTTTTTTTATTTCTTTTTATTATAAGGTTATAAATGCTAACAAAAAGAAAAAAAATATTTGACTAATGTTATTACATATATGTTATTTATACGTTACATATATGAGTTATAACATTGTAATTTACATATGTTTATAAATTTTTATTTTTTTGCTTATATCATTTTTAACTTTATAATAAAAGATCAGGAAAATAAAAAAATTAAAATATTTTGGTTATTTAGAGTTTTCTTAGTTTTTTTCTTCTTTTCCTAAAATAAGGAGTTTTCTTTTAAACCATCCAATATAAATATATACTTACACACACAAAATTATATGATAGATATTTAACATATAAAAGACAAATGATTAAATTTTTAGAGAGTAAATTCTAACCAAATCAAGCGGCTTGGTTTGAAACGAACCGAGTTCGAGCGAATCTTTGCTCGGTTCCGTTTGTTTGGTTTGTAACAGTCATACTTTTATATTCATATAGCATGCTTTTTCTTTTATCAAGTTATCTAAATATGGCAGGGTCAAATGTAATATTAGTTTTGATATGAGTTTAAGCTCTGTCAAAAACAGATTTTATGTATTTTAAACTGTTAATTAATTTTTCTTTTAGAAAAATATAATTTTTATATTCTTATAATAAAAAATTACATGCCGTTCAAAAAAAAATTTAAAAAATGACACATTTAATAAGACATTGAGTAGTTGTAGAAGTTGTGTCGGTGTACATTGCAAATGTTAGTGTAGGTGGTCCAAAGTAAAATCATATTGGGCCCACCCGCACATGATAACAATCAGTGTCGATGAAAAGACAATTTTACCCTACCAAAAGAAGTATAATTCAACAACATTTCAAGATTGGTGTAGGCAAATTTGTCTTCTACTTGAACCAATAACAACCACATTTCTTTCATTTTGTTTCTCGTTTTTAATTATACTATTGAAAATAAAAATTGCTTTTATTTAAATAAAAATGCATCTAACTAAATTTGTTTGTTTCACAACGAATCATCAATATCCTAAATTAAAAAATATTATATTTAAAGGACACTTGTAAAATTTTTAGCTCCTAAAATTTCTTTTTCCTTTTTTTTTTTTTTGTCTATTATTTTGACTAAAAACTAACTTTTGTAAGGATCTTTTATGATTAAATTATATACCTCTTTTGTTTCTTATTTTAGATCCTTCGTACACAAATTGTCTTTTCTATCTGAACTTTGTGTGTGTATATAGATAGGATTACATTCAAACGAAAAACAACAAATTGCATAGAAAAAAACATTTATAATCTTATAATTTACAATGTACAAGTAACTTAAAAAAAGTTACATTTGTTGTATTTAAATCATATGAATGAATGATTCCTTACGTCTTAACCAATGTCATTTCTCAATTTAGCATATATTTTTCTATATAATTAAATACTGACATATAAAGATACAAGCATGCGTGCACTGTGCACTGTGCACATATAATATGAATGTGTGAAAACATGTGTCGACTTAAATGAATATGACGAATAATCTATAGAAATAATAGCGAATAAGCCGGTAATTTTAAGATGTTTAATTTATTATTAATTATTAAGCGGATATTATTTGAGATGAAGGACACAAAATTAAAAAACGATGTAAAAGTCAAAACTATTTTAAATTGGCAAGATGGTCAAACCAAGTCAATGTATCGTCCAAAACAATTCATGAACAATATAAATTCCTTTTCAATATTTTAATGATTGGAATTTGTTGATGCGACACTCTAAACGTAAATAAGTTAGTGTATTTATTTAATTTTTGTAATAATGTCAATTTTATATCCTTTCGACCTTTCTTCTTCGTCCAAAACAATTCATGAACAATAATCCTGTTTTAAAAACTTGAAAACCGACCCAAACAAACTACGATTGAATTCATTTTTACATCAGTGGAACCGGCTTGTAATTCTCTAAAACCTAAACCTTAAATCATAAATAATAAACCCTAATAATAAAACCAAAATTATAAAAACAAACCCTAAACCTAAAGATAAAACTTAAAAGCTAAAAAAACATGTCCTAAAATCCAAACTATAAAACTAGTTGTTAAAGCTAAAACCAAAAAGCAAATATCGTAGGGTTCGATAAAACGGTTCCAATACCATCGAAATGAGTTCAATCGGAGTTCGTTTAAGTCGGTTTTAGAGATTTTTAAAAATCATTTTTAACATTCTTAGGCAAAATGCAAAATATACTTTTTATTTGATCCTTGCCATATACACACACACACACACACACATATATATATATATGTATATATATCTGATGTAAGTAAGTGTAAGTAACTTACACTTACTATAACTTCTAAACGGTGATGAATTAGCAAAAACACAAAAAAGAAACCCCCGTATTTATGTATAATAAAAACCATGAAAAAAGAACAAAGATTCGGGCAAAAAACGTCCGGGTTAAGTGGTTAACGCTATAAGGAAGGGTTAACAATGGAACCATCTCCTATATATATATATCATGGTTGTAGAAGTAGCTAGGCGCTAGTCGGGCGGCGAGGGACCGCCTAGGGATTAATCGGCGCTAGGCGGATTGAAATTTTTATATGTAATTTTACAAATATATATTATATACACACATTAATATCAATAATTTAATATAATACTTCAAATAATTTAAAAAATAAACTTAAATATACTAAATAAAGTACTTTAAAGTGTAAACTTAAACACTGAGTTCAAAGTCTAGAGATAAATTTTGATGTTAACTGGCTAGATTCGATGTTTTAGAGACATATTAATGATCTTTGGTTGAGAAATGTCTAAATAATCATGAAATTAGTCAATTTTTACAAGAAAAAAGTCGAAAAAAGTCAAAATAGTAAAAAAAAAATCTGCATAGGCCGCCTAGCACCGCCTAGGCCAAAATTTAGACAGTTCCCGGGCGCCTAGGCGCCGCCTAGGCCGATTTTTACAACCATGATATATATATATATACACACACACATACATATAGTGTTATGATCAAATACAAATTAGTAGTTTTGTAAAAAGTGTAAAAACAAAGTGATATTATAAATAACAAAGTGATATTATTAACAAAGAAACAAAGTGATATTATTAACAAAGAACTGTTAAATATTATAATAGCATTTTGTTAATATTATGATAACACTTTGTTATTTATAATACCACTTTGCTTTTTACACTTTTTACAAAACTATCACTTTGTACATTAACCTCATCCTATATATCTTAGTTAAAGTTTTAAACTACATATATCATTATTATATATATTAAAAACCAACTGAAAGGAATAGTAAAGTTTGATTTTTTGATTTTGGCCATTGAAACTTTTGAAGTTTTGTTTTTTTGATTTTGGCCACTAAAACTTTTATATATTATAAGGTTTTGTTTTTTCGATTTTTGACACTAAAACTTTTTAAAGTTTTGTTTTTTCTATTTTGGCCACTAAAACTTTTATATAATATTAAGTTTTATTTTTTTTTATTTTGACCACTAAAAGTAAAGTTTTGTTTTTTCGATTATGGTCACTAAAACTTTCATATAATATAAAGTTTTGTTTTTTCGATTTTGCCCACAAAAACTTTTAAAGTTTTGTTTTTTCGATTTTTGTCACTAAAACTTTCATATAATATAAAGTTTTGTTTTTTCGATTTTGCCCACAAAAACTTTTAAAGTTTTGTTTTTTCGATTTTTGTCACTAAAACTTTAATACAATATAAAGTTTTTTTTTTTCGATTGTGGCCACTAAAACTTTTTAAAGTTTTGTTTTTTCGATTTTGGCCACTAAAACTTTTATATAATATAAAGTTTTGTTTTTTCGATTTTTGCCACTAAAACTTAATATTAAAGTTTTGTTTTCTCGATTTTGATCATTAAAACTTTTATATAACATAAAGTTTTGGTTTTTCAATTTTGGCCACTAAAACTTTTATATAATACAAACTTTTGTTTTTTCGATTATGGCCACTAAAACTTAATAGTAAAGTTTTATTTTTTCGATTTTGGTCACTAAAACTTTTATATAATATAAAGTTTTGTTTATTTAATTTTTGCCACTAAACTTTTAAATTTTGTTTTTTTTTGATTTTGTATAATTTTATGTTTATATATATATAATTGTAGAGTTTGTGATGAAAGATTTGATTTTGCTATGTAATTTATGATTTTGCAAATGATATATAATACCCGTTATTGGAAGTGTACTGTGATAACCCGCCGCAACGCGCGGTTGGGATTAAACCTAGTTTTATCTAAAGGACATAAATTATAAAATAAGTAAATATATTTAATTTAATTTTTAACTAGAGTATATATGTCATTATAGTTGTAAATAAAGTGATATATGTAATTATTTCTATTAAGAGTAAAATGCCATTTTAGTCCTTGTGGTTTGCCATCTTTTGCCATTTTAGTCCAATAGTTTAAATTTTGCAATTTTGGTCACTATAGTTTCATTTTATTGCCATTTTCATCCCTATGGTTTGGTAAATTTTTCCATTTTAGTCCAAACTTTTAAATTTAGTTGGACTAAAATGGCAATAAAATAGAAACCATAATGACTAAAATGGCAATAAAATGAAACCATGGTGACCAAAATGGCAAAATTCAAACTATTGGACTAAAATGGCAAAAGTTGCCAAACCACATGGACTAAAATGACATTTTACTCTTCTATTAAGAATGTTTATATATACAATACTCAAGACTCTTCGTTTAAACTCATGTATTTGTACATATTGAATACACAACCGATTTTATGTAGTGAGTTGCAGAACATCACAAAAATACTGATCATAGAAATTGATCAACTGTAATACATAAGATGGTTATGCAACCACATAATTCACTTTTTATACAATTTTTTTTACTTAAAAAGCAATTTTATTTTAATTCGTAATATATGTGTTAGAAAAATAACCATTAAACTCTTTTTTTTTTTTTTTTTTTTTAAGTCCTTGACCAATTTATAGTAGAACATGCATATGATAAAATTGAAATATGCATATATAAATAAACAAAATTATTTAGTGTGAGTTTTAGAGGGATATTTACCGAACTTCCAACGAGCTTGAACGAGACCAAGTTCAGAGTTATGATATAAAAATGGTATGGTTTGCCAGAGAAAATCAGGTTCTGGCTGGAAATCTGCATCAAAAATGGCAACATACTCACACTCGTTGGCGTAATGATGCTTTAGACCTTCCTTAAGTGCACCAGCTTTATATCCTTTTCGATTGTCCCTAACTTGGTAGTGTATGTTTATTCCTTTACTTGCCCATTTTTCACACTCCATTTCCACCATCTCCTGTTTCCATTATACCATATATTAACATCTTGTTCAAAAATTATATTTTTCTATGCTGATAATCGATTGCACAAAATGACACATAACATTCTCTTATTATTTCAAAAATAAATATTTATTTTTAAAAATAAAAAATCACAATTAATGTTATTAATAATGTAAATTTTTATATTTAATTTTTTTGATATAAAAAAGTATAACTAGTATTATTATTTTAATTATGCAAATTTACAAAGACATAATCAAAAAATCACATAATTTTTATTCCTAAACTCGTGTACTATACATGTTTATAAACTATTAATATAAATAAATAAATAAATAAATAAATAATCAAGAATAAATTTAATGATGGTCGGACAAAATCAAACAAGAAACAAAACATGACTTGTTATACATGCTAGCTTTTTGTAAAGTGGTTATGTCCTTTAACGTTTAATTTAAGTTGTTGAAAAATATCATGACTTTTTTAAAAGTTAACATAAAAAGGAACTAATTAACAATATAGAGTTTTAATTAATAACATTTTTCAAACAATTTAAATATATTACTTTTATTAATTAATACAATATAATTTTTAAAATTGAATAAATATAAATTTTGAACTTATAAAAGGTTAAAATAATATTTTCAAACAGTTAAAATCAGAGGTAGTATAATTCACATGTAATAAAATATTTTAATTACATTCATTGTTCATGTGCTATTTAAATGTCTTATATTTATTATCTATTATACTTTATAAATCAAAATAATTAGGTGACACTTGTCATAAATGTAAAGTATTCTCACACTATTTTTTCTCGCTTATTTATCTCTCTTAATAAATACACAATTTTTATTAAACGCCAATAATAATAATTATATATTCTTTATATATACTTTTTATAATTAAAAAGGATTTCTTAATATAAATAAAAATATTTTAATATCAAAAAGCACACTTTTAAATAATCAAATTACTATAAAATATGAAAATAATAATTTATAATTTATAGCATCTTTTTATATTTTATAAGTCATTATTATTAACTATTTATTTTTTTCTTAATCAACTTATGTAATAATATATATCATCCTATAATTTTGTAAAACATTACATTTTAAACAACTTTTTAAAAAAAATGAAATAAATTTGAAAAACGAATTTTTGAAAATACAATATTATTATTTTATTTTATATATAATTCTGATCATATTTTAAATTAAAAAATCATTTACAATTTACAATTTTTAAATTTATATTTCTAAATACTTATTAATTTTTATTTGAAACGTTGTAATACACGAAAACTAACCTAGTTAATAATAAAACATTCTATAATTGAGACACTAGCTACAATGCTAGTAAAAACTGTCTACTCACTATTAGGAAAATTGGTTATGGATTCCACTCAATGACACTAATTTTATTTTATTTTTACTTTTTTTAAGTAGCAAAAGATTATAAGTTCGAGTCTAATATATATGGTACTAGTTCTGATGATTTAGATCCTAATACACGTGGATGTTTTTTTGTTAAAAATAAAAGGTAATTTTTCGGTATTGACGAATAAATCTGATATAAAATAATATACAATCTAGCAATATACCACTAATATGCAAATAAAATGTATACACGATGATGAGTGCATTGACGAAGTTTTTGAAGGATTCAGGATGTCACGACCCTTGCTGTTTTTGCTTTCAAAATGATCGATTTATTAGTATTTTGTTAGAAAATTTTATAGGTAGTGAGTCCGGTGTCATCCGTTTTTCTTCACAAAAATCGTTCGGTTCTCTCAGAGCATTTTTTTTTTCAAACTTCATCATTGGATGAATAGTGTATTGTTGCATGTTTAGGTAAAAGGGTTTTTGGTCTGAAAGTTAACAAACCTTGATCAATGGATCAGTTGAATCATCAAGCACTTGAATAACGATACGATCAGAAGGCCATGAAAGACCGCATGCTGCTCCAATGGAAAGTTGATAAACCTGTTGAAACAGACAAACAAAAATGTCATTAAAGACCACCACCAACAACATACACAATATGTCTCATCTTACATTATCTCTTGTTTCTTTTAGATTTTAGTTTTATATATGAAGATCACATCTTATTATAACTAAAATGCATGTCATATGAAAACTAATTTTGTAAAAATTAAATTAGAGATTAAGGTGTTGTTTTTGGGTAAAATAGAAAAATGCAAAAACAAACAAACCTCTTTCTCATTATACATTGGAATCTGAACAAGAACCAAAGGGTAAACAGAGTTGCCAATTTCAACATCATCTTTAAAAGATTCCCATTTGTAACGTTTTTGTGGTTGTTTTCCAAATAATTTAATGCATGCGATGACCATCGCCATGTAAACCCTCTCTACAAACAACATGACCGACATCACCAAACAGACATACATCAAAATGCTAAGAACAGGAACCACCAATGGCGCCTTTATTTCACCCCAAATCTCATCTCTCCCACCGGAATATGATATTCCAGCCCTCTCCATTTCAACACAACACAACCCAAATCAAATCAAATCAATCAGATGAATATTGCTCTGTTTTCTGCATAAATCAAACCCATTTGAGTTTTTTCTTCAAGATTATAGAATTCGTCAGATGGAAACAATAAATTTTCTGATACCTGCTTCTTTTTTTCGAAGAAAACAAAGGCAGAAACAGAAATTGATTGCTAAACAATGCAGAAGAGGGATGAGGGAATGTATGTGTTTATAAAGCTACAATTTTTTTATATGCATCATGACATCCTCCTTCTACACATGTCAATTATGTATACTTAACTCTTTCTACTCTCTCTTGACTTTTTACCTAAGGGTAGTGAGGTTTGCTCATTCACGAGGTTCTTCCTAGGGTGAGCTCGAATGTACGGCTGAAAACCTCAAATCTGAGAAGACGGTTGAAATCTTATTGGTGTCGTTAACATAAATAAGTATTTTTTATTATATTTTTTGTTTTTGTTTTACTATTTCAAGTTACACTAAAATCAAAACAATATCAACATAATGATTATGATGTGTCTGGCTTCAAAAAATCTATATATTTGATTTTTAAAACATTAGGAGTTAGTGAAGATGTTTTTATTTTTTTTGTTTTTTTCCTTCTATTTTGATATAAATGTAAATTCAATTAAATTTCGTAAACATTACATTAATTTAGTAGGGTAATTGGTTCAAAATTTTAACAGGATAACACCTAAATAGGTTTATAAAAATCATAAAGTGCCAGTTGAGTTACAAGCTCATTGGCCTTTAAATACACAACTAAAAATAGAAAGTATTGAAAGTTAATTAAGGGTGTAAACGAGCCGAGCCGAGCCGTTTCCGTGCTCATTAAGGCTCAAGCTCGGCTCGTTTAAACAAAATAGGACTCGAGCTCGAGCTCGGCTAGTTAAGAGTTTTATTTACAAGGCTCGAGCTCGGCTCGTTTAAAAATCATGAGACTCGAGCTTGGCTCGGCTCGGCTCGGGTAGTTTAGATTTTAATTATTTGATTTATTTACTTTAATTACTAATTTAATTATATTTATAATTATATTTTCTAAATTTAACATAAAATATTTGATTTAAATATACTTATCATAATTTTATATATAAACACTTAATATGATAAATAAAAATTATCTGAACAAAAAGCTCGATCAGGCTTGCGAGCCGGCTCGAGCTCGATATATAAAGCTCGAGCTCAGGCTCGGGCTCGGGCTCGGGCTTGATAACTAAACGAGCCACACTTTTGGGCTCGAGCTTGGCCTTGGACTCGTTAAGGTTGGGCTCGCTCGAGCTTTTTACCCATTCGATCCCAAATATTTCACAAGATACCTTGATTCGTTTAATGTAACTTTTCTTTCTTCACTTAATAAATAAATTTCTTTCTACTTCTTTTTTTTATCTTGCATAATTCTATTCTATGTAATACTTAATCAATTTTTATTTAACTCGTGTAATGAACACATTTTACTATATTTATTGTAATACTTATATCTTTTGGTTTACAATAAAAATCAATTTTTTTGGTTTATTTATTTGAATTCACGTTTTATATGGCAGGGTTATATGCAATTACCAAAGTTAATATGAGTTACATATCAGTGTAATTTTGCATCTCATAAGAACATGAGTTAGAGTTTCGTTAAACGTGGAGTTGATGCAACTTAAGTGGTTCGTTATCAAATCATTTGTTGGAAAAATATAATTTTCATATTCTTATAATTAAAAAAAAAATACACATTTAATAGGATGCTGAGTAGTTGTTGAAATTGTGTCGGTGTATAGTGCAAATGTTAGTTTACATGCTACAAAATAAAACCATATAGAACCCACCAGCACATGATAACAATCAATGTTGATGGAAAGACAACACTACCCTACCAAAGTAAGTAAATTACAAACATGGTTTACCTTACTGTAGTTTATTTCTTTCTTTCTAACCAACTAACAAGTTACTCTCACGTTGTCGCTGAATGATAGGGTAAAAATTCACGCATATCGTGGTGTTATGACTAAAATAAACATCAAAAATCAAGGCAAATCGACTATGAAATATGAAATATAGATAGAGAATACTTTTATATCTCATACATTACGTTGTAAGAATTTTAAAAATGTGATTTAATAGAAATAAAACATATAAAATGCTAATGCAAAAAAATAAAAGAAAGAAAAAGAATGTTGTGCGACACAAACATCAAGTCAAACCCGTGTCACCGGCTCAATACAATCTTCATTACACACATTGCGTTGATGAAACACAAAGTTTTGGCGAACTAATTATGTATATCAAAATATAGATATAAGACAACAATATATATTACATTATCAAGCATTTGTATAACGAGCTACTGACCATCATATGTTTGCGAATTTCATTTTGGCGAACTGATTATGTCTTTGCGAGCTTCATTTTGCGTGTTGCATCAATGATATTAATATGATTAAGTAAACAAAAGAAACACATGAGGTTACGATGAATGGATAAAAACATTATATAAAGGTAACCGTATTTTTTATAGTCGTTTTGGTCTTATTTTCATGGTATCAGCACGTTAATGTTAGTCGATATAACTCACAATTAATATTATTTAAAAAAAAAACTATCAAACAAAATTTATCGAGTAAAAAATCAAAATATATAATATAAAGGAGTAAACTCAAAACTTTAAAAGTTGACATTTTCAAACATGATGGATAAGTTTTGATTTGGTTTTAAATATCAAAAAATATATTAAAATTTTGTACTTAAAGGATGTTACTCTATAAGTCTAAGTTGTTTGACTTGAATGCTATTGTGTTCCTACTTGTTTATATGTTAAGTGTTAACTTTTTATGCCAGGACACCTCGATTGACGGCGGAATATGTCGGGGCGCGATGTCTACTGTTCATTAGCTCATGACACTATGTTAAAGCTTGAATTATTAATGCATCCAATTAATAACAATCAATCAATTCATTCAACATCATTCAATTTGTCATTACAAGAATTCAAAATGAACCATACATTATATTGAACAATTGTTTTAAAGTCTAAACTAGGTCACTAAGCCTAACTTATGTCTTTATCATGTCTCCCTTAGCCTGTTACACATGTAAAATAGAGTTTGTCAATTATTTGTATAGTTGGTGAGTTCACACACTAAATTGAAATAATGTGCATAAAAAGGATGCAAACTATAACCTAAGTAGATTATGTATCATAAGCATAGCATGAATACAAGTTTGAATAAATAGAATGAATAAACCAAACAAGTATCCATACAACTGTTAATTCAAGTATGGCCATAATATAAATTAATATTTGTATTTCAACAAGTTTTCTAGGTGTACTTTTCACCTTTTTCACACAATGACATAAGCCAATGCGAAGATGGTATCTAACACATCTTAGTCTACTAAGTACTAGCTTGCTTGATTGGCAACACACATAGAATCACACATAGAATCAATACATTGCATAAGCATAGCATCTAACACATATGACTAACTAGGTCTAAGGCTTGCATCATAGATTGAATAAATGACAGAATTGAAATAAGTTTGAATAGAACATGTGTAAATATACGAATGATTCAGAATACAATAGTTTAGAGATACCGATAATTGAAATCTTGCAATAGAGTCTCATAGAGTTATGGATTGCTGAATGATGGCTTTTAAATATACGAATGATTCAGAATACAATAGTATGTGATATTATATGTTTATGATAAATACTTATCATCAAACTTATCTATGATATCACTAAATCTTTTGAGTAAACATACGTATATACAATAATTCATCTAAGAATCATTAACATGATTTATGCGATTCTCGATATCTTTGATTTGACCTGGTGTAAGAATACACACCAAGTATTAGTAATTGAATTACAATTGGTTTGACTAACATAGTTTACTCGAAACTGTAAATTGAATTGACTACTTTAGCCCTTGATCAAGCTTTTGGTCCTACTATCAATGTACTATTAGTGCTTATATATAGGGTATACCGCTGCCAACCCACCACACCACTAATACTTTGATAGCATACCAAACGCCTACCAAGGCTAACAATAACTTTAGACAAGCTTGAATAGGTGTGGGAGGCTTTACTAGGATTTAAGATTTATATTGGTATGGAGGTTCTAAGTGTTGAAATTTTTCAATAGAATCTCTTGATTGTAACATATAAATTGGTAGACGATCAATTTTAGGATAAACGAATGATTAGAACACACAAGCAGATGATATTATATAACCTTTGATAATTGTGATAACGAATTATCACTAATCTTAGCTATAATATCATGGAATTTTTTTGTTCAATCGTTTTCTAAAGATATGAATATAGAATGATTTGTCTAAAAGGCAATAGTATGATTCATTTGGACTTGTTTTAAAATTTTATATGGAATCACCCATACTTCAATTCATAAGTCCAAATCATGTCATTCTATTGAAATCCAAACAAAATACAGTAAGAAATTAGTGTGTCTTGGTTAAATAAATTAGAAATCATTGTGACTTGTTTGAAACATAGGAAAAGATTTTCAGAATTGAATACCTAATGTCACGTTAGAATTATTTAACACCGATCTTAGGCATAATATCCTAGTGGGTTTATAGAATTATAACATAGACATCATGGATTACAATAAGTTATGTGAGATAATAACTTTATAGATGTAGTGACAAGTCACTAATCATAAGAACCATATCATCGAATTTTCTAGCATGAGTTTGGATAGTGGAATATGTAATATTATAACCTTTAATATTTTATTGATGAATCACCATCAATAAATCTTAAATATAATATTACTAGTTTTCTAAAATATACATCATAAATCAAAGAAAGATAACACCATAACCTTTTAGATTTAGTGATGTATTACCATCACTAATCTTAGGTTTAATGTTAGTTAAATCATAACATATGTAACATAAAACAAAGAGAGATGATATCATATTCTGTGAGACATAGTAATGAATCACCATCACTATCCTCAAGTATGAATCATGGATGAATCATAATGTAACACCCCGACCGATGGCGGAAACGTCGGGATGCCACGAGGGATGTGTAGATTGTTCAAAAGCTCGTGGGCATCTAAATTCAATCATCATATATCAATCAATTAACCAGAATAATTACACAAAAATCATGTTCATCATGAATTAGTTACATCAATTACACAAAAGATTTAGCTAAACTAACTAAACTCTAATCGCCAGAATTTCAGTTAATTAGCTAAGTCCAAGATCCTATATGATGATGTCCAAAATAGAAGAGATCACCCTCTTCATCCTACTTGTCTCCATCACCTGAAACATGTAAGAAAATCAAGTGTCAACTACAAAGTAGTTGGTGAGTAATCATAAGTTTTATACTTAAAATAGTTTTATAAAATGAATTTAAAAGTTTAAGTTTAAAAATGGTTTTATAAAAAGTTTAGATAAAATGAGTATAAATGCTTATGATTTTCTGGGAAAATCCACATTATTACCTGTATGAGATAATCCAATCAATCTCCAAACTCAACAATCAAACACATACACAATCACATTATCACATAACCAATCAGTCATAATCAATCACAAATAATCATAGTCAAACATAGATAATCAATCCACAAACTAATCAACCAATCTCATCAATTATATTCTCAATTAATGTTCGTGACTATACATGATCATTATGTAATTAACATAAGTTAAATACATGATTCATGGAGTGGTAGCTAACCACGTGACAATACATGAAGTCAAAGCAATTAACCGAAGTCAAAGGCAATGATTCACAGATGTGGAAATCATCCACATGACAATACACGATGTCAAAGCAATTAACCGAAGTTAAGAGCGATGATTATCGGGGTTTGAGACAATACTTGTAATCTTTGTTATTAACCGGAGTCAATAACAATGCTTACATGGATATAAAATAATAAGAGACAATCCATAATAATTAATAATTTTATATCGTGAATATCATATTGATAAACAGGTATTAACCTTGAGTTATCAAAATAATATTTGAATTTGGTATACATGCTTCACCTCCGAGTTTTAAAACTAAAAACAGTGTAAAGAAAGGGAGGTTATGAGAACTCACTTGAAGTCCTTAGTATCTGTGTTCTCGTATTATGCGCGCTCACCGTTGTCGTACTGATGTTGTATTCACAGTCCTGTGTTTGATTAAATGTTATCTAAAGTTATGATCCCTTATTTGATTGTTCATTTTGAAATCTAAGTTGTTAATTGAGTTGGTGTAGTGAAAATGGCTCATTCTTGTGATTTTCATAAAAATGGCTCATGCTAATGAGTTTTCACCCGAATGAGTCATTCTCCCGAATGAGTCCCCCGAATGAGTCACCCGAATGAGTCACCCGAATGAGTCATACTCCACTCATTCTCCCGAATGAGCTCATACTCCACTCATTCTCCCGAATGAGCTCATACTCCACTCATTCTCCCGAATGAGCTCATACTCCACTCATTCTGCCGAATGGCTCATACTCATGGGCCATTCGCCCGAACGGGTTTTCAGCCATGGGAGAAGATGATTTCGAGGTATAGTCGTATATATAGTCGTTTTGAGTGGGTTTAGGTGAGTAAACTCATTTAGAAGGTGTATGGGTCGAAAAAGTGATGTTTTGAACCGGTTAAAGTTCGGTTTTTGTCGGGTTTGTAGAAAACCCTAAAAACCGAAACTTCTCTCTAAGATTTCGAGAGTTTGAGATGGAGATAGGGCCGATCCTTGGTACCTTTTTGTAGGGAATGTCGAGATCTTCGATTTGGCGCAAGAATGAGATGATTTGGTTGAGTTTTGAGTGAGTTATGGTAGAGAGAAGGTAGAGAGAGAAAGTTTGGCCGGAAATGAGAGTGTAGAGAGAGAGTGAGTGTTGTAAAAATGAGGAAGAACGAGATGTCCTTCTTCCTTATAACGCGTATCATCACCCCGTGTCGGGTCTCGTTTTTATCGCGATAAAATATAATAAATGATCGGTTATGCTCGGTTTTTTAACGAAAACAAATTTAAGCATAACATGTCTAAATAATTGGATTTCCTTAATTAAAATGATTTAAATAATTTTATTTCGTAAAACGATTTCGTTTTATTTTTACTAAATTAATTATTTTAAATAACTGATTTACCCGGTTTTGCTTTAGGTTGTGATTCCTAATAAACGTTTTCAATTTTCATTTATTAATTTTAGTATCGCTTGATATTATTTAATTATTTCGTCGAAACGCGTCACTCGCGTACGTATTCGTAAAGATCGTCACCTTTGCGAATTCGTCGCTCGTATCGTATTTCGATTCGATTTACGATTTATTGAATATTGTTTCAGAATATTATTCCTAATAACTATATTCGTGTGAATCGTCACTCACGCGAATACATTTATTAAGTTAATATTTCTGAATTAATATTCGTGTTTAGATAACGTTCGTAACCTCACATCGCGTAAACAGTTCCATTATTTTATAAATTTTAATATTAAAATTTCCAAACCAACCCCATATTCATTTTTATTTCGAACCAACAATCATCATTTTCAATAATATTACTGCGATGAACTCTCTGGTTCTGTTTAGTTGGGTTACAACTAAACTTCCCATGGTTTACGCGTATAATATATATTATAATCATGCATACCAGTAACAGTGATAATATCAGTAATGTTAATCAATAATTTCATAATCATCAATAATTATAAATCTCCGGTCGTAACAGTACAATCGTACGGATGTACGGTCGTACGGACAACCGAAAGTACAGTGATGTTACACATAACATATGCATTATAAATTCGAAGAAAAGTAAAACCATTTCCTGTAGTAATATCGCCATTACAATCTTAGGTATGGCATTATTAACTTTCATGAATCATGGCGTATATATTATTCAATAAAAGAAAAAATGACATCTTAATTATGATAAATTGAAGTTTTTGAATCATAACATATACATTATCAATCCAAGAAAGATAACATCATAACTTTTAGAAGTAGTAATGTATCACCATTACAAATCTTAGGTTTGATATTATTAACTTTCTTGAATCATAACATATATATTATTCAATGTGATAACTAGTACAAGATCGCTCGACATTCCGTACGGTATGTGTACTTTCACTATTACTACGTGTAAATACTATGTGTTAAACAATTGTATGAAAACAATTCTATGAGAACATATTATGATTTCAAAATCTATGAAACATGTTAAAGTTTTAAGTCAAGTTTAAAACATGTTAGCAAGGTATATTACAATATGCTAATGCTTAACCTAAATTGGCTAGGTGTTGGTATATTACATTACGAGTGAACTAAGGCAAATTAAATAATAAAGACTTATAAGGGTTAACTAACTTTAGGGCTAACATACAAAATAATCACCCGTACTTATAAGTTGCTAGCAGTATTGAATCAAACACAGGATCGTGAATACAACATCATTATAAACACAAGTGAGCACGTGCATTCTTTGATTACTTAGTCAACCACTACAACATCAAGGTGAGTTCATATGCCCCTTTTCTAATCTTTTGATTTTAATTGCAGGGCTGAGAAACATTCTAACTCTTTTACTTAAAAGTTTTATTACATTATTTCAATTATCATGTGATTTAGATAATAAAGATTTCATCTTTCTTATTATCATACTTTTATCATATCTATGTGTATGCTTGTGTGTGCACTGACATTTACGACAAATCAAGGATGATTCATGATAACGTAACTTTATGAGATCATCAAATCATATAAATGACATAAGTGTAGTAAGATGTGATCTTACAACACTTTGTTATTAACACTGAGATGACAATGAAATAACATTGAGACAACTACAAGAGACAAACCAGAATGATATTCATGATACTATAATTTCATGATGATATCATTCACCACATATGCTAACATTGTGTAATAAGATAGCTCTTATAAAGCATTGTTAAAGACAATGAGACATGTATGCTAACATGGTGTATTAAGACCAATTCTTAAAAAACACATTGTTAAAGACTATGAGATCATAACTATGAGATGAGATGTCTTTGAGAATACATAACTACAATATTGATTACTATTAAGCCTAATTGCCATTATATCACTGTATTTCATGTGTCTGTTATTCAATTCATTTCGTTAAGTCCCTTAGTTTGTTTACCATTAAGTGGCGGTGTCCAGGACCGACGATAACGTAGTGGTACCATAGGGATTGACAAACCTCCGGTAGGGGGAAACCGATACGTTATTCGCAATTGAGACATTTTCTTTGGCCGGACTCGTACAACCGGTAACAGGGTAGAACTAGTCAGGTTTGGTAAACGACCACATGGGTGATATTAATCTTTAGAAACTGATTGTAAGTGTACCCTTCGTTTCTGCTAACGGGTAGACTGAGGAATTAACTTTCTCTCACATTGTATTACTTGTACTGATTTGTTGTGAAGGCTATGATACATTATGTGATAACTAAATGGATAGGGGTAAATTGGAGGCATTGTGGTCTGATTACGTGAGGACCACAATGGCATCCCATTTACAGCCTATCATTTCAACATGAGACAATATTAAGAGAGTAAACTGGCATTTCTAATATAAAAAGTAAATGCCAGTAAGCTCGATCATTGAGAGGATAATAAAAAGAATAAGCTTTAATAAAATCTATATCTTTCAAACATTAAGGGTTACCATAACTTAGGTCATGGTAATGTATACCCTTCAATATTTATTATCCTATACTTATATCATTGGGAAATGAAATCATATCATGTGGAAAAATCAGGTTGGATATAAATTGAGAACAAATTCATGTGAGAAAGAAAGGGGTATCCATAGTTTCAATACAGGTGGCACTGAGTACAGTTAAGTGTGTGGTGGGTTGGTGTAACATCAGTGCCGGACGCGTGCCGGAACAGTGATCGCAACAGTAAACTTGAACAGTAACTCAGGTACACTTTACGTGAAAACTATATTATGCCATTGATACATTTTGATTTAACATGAAACTATTATACGATTGTCTGAATCTGACTGAAACCTTAGGGTTTAACAGTCAGAAACATGTCAGACAACACATTGTTGAAACATAAATACTTGATGTGATATTATTGGTGTAAACGTATGTGAGGTTAAACAAAACAAAATTATAACAGTTGTTGTTACGGAATGCTAAACCGAAGAGTTATTCGTATAGTTGACGATCTGTACGAATGATTCTGATAGTTTAATATTTTGAAATAATAACTTAACAGTAGAAAACAAGAATCTGAAAGCCAAACCATCGACGTGTTCGTTCGAATGACGATTCGAACGAATACGCGCGATGGCGACGCGATCTGACGGAATGAAAACGTAAACGAATAACGATACGAACGATCATAAATTTAAGGAAATATAATATTTCCTATTTTACAATTTTGAAACTCATCATAAATAAATTAAACTAAACTATTTAATTAAATCGCGAACGAATTAATGAAACGCGTAAAAGTAATTTAATTTGAAAAAAATAAATAAACGCAACGATATTCAAAATAATTTCTAATGATATTCGTATTCTAAATATTCTAAAATGATTCTTTTTATTTTATTACGAAAAACGCGCGTAATGAACCGAATACGCGCGTTTTACGCAAACCGAGCAACCAAAATGAACCCGAATACCCGCGGGGTATATAAACAACAAATGAGGAGGTTATCCTCATTTATTGCTTACATTCCTTCTCTCTAGCTCCAAAACCCGGTTTCCACCTTCACCACCAAATTCCACCCTTTGATATCCCATAACTCACTCGTTTCTTAACGAAATCGGGTGACTCTTGCGCCCACGCGAAGATCTTGAAGCCCTCTACAAGGAAGTACAGTGGATCTGAAGGTTAATCCAGCCGATTTCGAGGTATGAGGCCATAAAGTTTCTGGAAAATAGGGTTTCTAGACCTTATAGTCGACCCACACACTCATCCGATCGTATTGAGATCTTTACACCCTGGAATCGCATTTGGCAAGATGCCCACACCTGTGTCGACCATGGGATGACCACAAACATTAGGATGTAATGAGGATGGCTAACAGGTTCGTGAAGGAGGGCAGCGCTCGACTCACACAGCATGCGGCCGAACCTTTGTGCTCAAACCAGCCGAACCCTCCGAGCTCAGATCTTCAAACCCACGAATCTTCTAGGAAACGAACCTTATACAGTAAGCCGAACTATGCATGTGGGGGCGAACCCTTTGTCTCACGAACCCTGCTACTTGTGAGCTGAAGCCGAACCTTCGATCTGTGTTCAATAGGCCGAACCCTCCCTTGCAGAGCCGTGCCTTGCATGCATGGCGAACCCCCCCTGCTGTGGCGAACCATAGTAATGTCACGAACCCAAGAGCATCAGCCGAACCATTGGACTCAGCAGCGAACCTTTGGTTCGTCTACCACCATTAGCCGAATCCTAGATAGGAACGAACCCAGGAGCTAATCTCGACTGCATGTCAACAACCGAACCCTGCACTGACTTCCTAGATGAACCATTAATCACCGAATCCTTTGTTAGAACTGAACCAGGATAGCATGCAGCGAACCTATACATTTTCCCGAACCTGAATGGCCACATGAATCAGCCAGACCTTCTGGTGCGGCCCATCTCCTTTGATGCGGCCCACTAGGACTGTTTGATCCATATACTCGGCCCATGAATTCCAATTTAATCCATGTCGATGCTAATGGCCCACTTCAATTGTAATTGGCCCAATAGTCCAGCCCAATAACCGGCCCAAGATTCATAACCGGCTTAATCCAAGTGATTAACCTAATTTATCCTATACGACCCAATACTTTTAGACGGCCCATCGACATATAAGCTCTAGGCCCAATTACACTAAAAATTTGTTTAATAAGTTATCCGGCAATGAATTTCAAAACATAAATGAATGTTAGAAATGGTGCATAAACGCCACTTTATTCATTACAAACGGTGATATTAAAGCTCTATACAAAGGATGCCAAGTCCTAAGCACAACATTTAGAAAGCTTAATATATAAGTAAAATCTAAGTGAAAGAATTTCAAACATTCAAAAAGATTCAACACAACATTATTTAGCATATGGAATTCTGAACCGGATAACGAACAAGAATCGCGAGTGTTAGCCAACTTTAGGGCTAACACTAACACTTACATGTGCAACAAACCCTTACAAACTTATACTTATAAACTACAATACAATGAATTCAATACAGGAGTGTGAACATCAAAACAAGTGCAAACAAAGAGCGCGCGTATTCTTATTCTACTTAGTCAAACACTACGGACACAAGGTGAGTTCATTTGTCCCTTTTCAAACTTATTTGTTTTACTTCGGGACTGAGAAGCATGTTAAACATTTTCATTAAATTATTGAAATGTTATTTAATGCTTTAAACATAAACATGATACTTATGTTGAAACTTATGCTTGGAACTTAGTATACTTTGAAAAGCAATAGACTTGAAGCTTATACTTTAAACTTGAGGCTTGAAACCATATGTTGAATACTTATAAGACTTGATGCTTAAACATGAGACTTGATGCTTATGAGACTATATGCTTGAATGTGAGACTTTATTCTTATGAAACTATATGTTTGAACATGAAACTTTATGCTTGTGAAAACTGTATGCTTAACATGAGACTTGATTCAAACCTATGGAATTCGTGATGAAACAATGTGTGGGAACTTGAAACTTTATGCCTGAAACTATTACTTGCGCATGAAACGTTGTACATGTATCTAATCATAGGCTACGTAATTGCTAAACGACTGGTAGTCCAGAGCTTTTGTCTGCTTATATGAGGTATGTAATTGCTAAACTTAACCATAACGAGGCTAAGCTATTATCTATATAAGAGACATGTAATTGCTAAACGACTGGTAGTCCAGAGCTTTTGTCTGCTTATATGAGATATGTAATTGCTGGATTACTTGTGTATGCATGGCTTGTGTCTATGTATGAGATACGTAATTGCTAAACGACTGCTAGTGTAGAGCTTGTATCTTGTATAGGAGACACGTAATTGCTAGGCTAAGCTTAACTAATTCATGAGATACGTAATTGCTAAACGACTGCTAGTGCAGAGCTTGTATCTATCCGTGAGCTACGTAATTGCTAAACGACTGCTAGTGCAGAGCTTGTACTCACGCATGAGATTAGGGACAGCTAAACTATGTGCGTGTGAAACTATGATGCTTGATAAACGTACTTTGAAACTAACACTTGTGAACATTATAGAATTGTAAACTTGAAACAGAAAACGAAAGCTTTGATGAGGAATGGGTTGATTGGTAGGTAAAAGGCTTAATTATTATTAACAACAGTGTCATATCCGGATTAGGATGTGGTGGGATGGCGTCTGGGCGGGTTGTAGGCTCGACTCAGGGGTATGCCCTATATATAAGCATACCGATTTGGATATTACATGTGGAGTTAATGAGGTTAAGGTTTTACCGAAGGAGGTTTGTTAAAACTATTTTAAACTTATAAACTTATTGAACTCACCAACCATTGTGTTGACCTTGTTTTCTTACATGCATTCTCAGGTGAAGAACAAGTATAAGCTAAGGCTTCAGGATTTGCATGCTAGGCTGCCCAGATAGAGGACCTAGTAGACTTTTGGGAAGCACATCTTTTGTTAATGATACACATTACTTTTGATATCTGGTACATATACAAGATATAAACATTTGATTCTTTTGATAGGTTTACTTAGTTAAATTGCTGAACTTTGATATTGTAATTTAACTTTGTAATCCTAGTTATCATGTGATTGTGCTTTAGTTATTCTTAAACATTGATGCTATGTAAACAATATGATCATCTAGATTATCACCCACGATATCACGCCCCGGGAACCTTCCGCCCGACGGGGACTCCGATCCAACCCCGCCGGCTCAGGGGGTGACAGTTGGCGGTTTCATTTGTGATACGTATGCCCTATATATAAGCATGCTTAATTTAAACGATATACTATCTGTAAATAGAACAATGGAGAGGACATTGCTGTGAGATAAGACCATGCAAATTCAATAAGACTTGTGTGTGACATTATGACTTTTGAATGACAAATTTCCAATGTTTTCAATTACTAAGCGTATGAACTCACCAACCTAGTGTTGACTTGTTTTAAATGCATGTTTTTTTAGGTGACGAACATGTTTAGGTCACCAGGATTTCAGGATGCTTTAGCTAGTGGACTTATATAGAAGACCTAGCTACTTTTGTGCGCGTAAGTTTTGATGACATATTTTGTGAACCACTTTTGTAATCTTGTGCATATACAACATAACAACTTTGTGATTCTTTTGGGTAGATTTACTTAGTTAAATTATGAACATGACAATGTAATTTAACTTTGTAATTCTGTATCAATGTCATTTAGCATTTCTCATTCATATATCATGTGCCATGTAAAAAATCAAATCAATTCGATTATCACAACGATATCGCGCCCCGAGAACCTTTAGCCCAACGGGAAAGTTGATCAAGCCCGCCGGCTCGGGGTGTGACAGATTTGTATCAGAACCATTGTCATAGAGAAATATATGTCATTTTACTCAAACGGTTTGGCCTAGACTATAACCTAGGGACCCTTCATGTAGAGAACTTGTGTCTTCTGCGTTTGATCATTGCAATAACCGATGTTCTTTCGGTTGTGATCAGAATGCCACCTAGAAGATCACCACTACTACTTCCACCACCACCTCCTCTTCCACCTCCACCACTCCCTCCCCCACATACTCCACCTCATCAGCCACCACCCAACCACGAGTTGGACCCTACTACTATAGCACAGGGTACTATACTGACGAATCAACTCAAGGAGGTAATTTCCGGACATGGTAAACCGGATCAACAACAACAACATCAATCAGACCAGAAACTCTTCCGGCAAGGGCATCGTGAACACTGGGAACCAACCAGATGTAACATCAGTGCCAGAATCCGGCCCGCATGCTCAGGGTGTGACACTAGACTACTCCTACAAGAACTTTGTAGGTTGTAAACCACCTAGCTTCAGTGGGAGTGAGGGAGCTGTCGTCTTGATCCAATGGATCGAAAAATTGGAGACTACCCTCGACATCAGTGCTGCCCTGACCAGCACAGGGTAAGATATGCTGCAGGCTCGTTAAACAAACGAGCACTGACCTGGTGGAACACTCAGATTCAAACCAGGGGCCATGATGAGGCATTAGCTATGCATTGGGAGGATTTCAAGATTTTGCTGAGGGCCGAGTTCTGCCCAAGGAACAAACTGATGAAAGTTGAGACTGAACTGCTCAATTGTCACACCCCGAGTCGGCGGGGTAGGATCGGGTTTCCCCGACGGGCGGAAAGTCCCGGGGCGCGATATCGTGAGTGATAATCGAAATGAAAAGATTGTTTACATTGCACATGATATATAAATGAGAAACTTGCTAGAATAAAATAGAATTACAAAGTTAAATTACATCAGTTAAGTTTATAATTTAACAATGTAAATCTACTATAACATCATAAATCTTCAATCTTGTAACTGCACGAGATATACAAAATAACTGTGTATGATGTCCAAAAGTATGCAGGTCCAAAAGCTCGGTCCTCTATTCGTAACCTAGTCCAAAAGAAACAACTTTTCAGTTGACCTGTTCATCACCTGAGAAGTCATGCAAAATAAAGTCAACACATGGTTGGTGAGTTCATATAGTTTAGTATTTGAAAATGATTTGAAAATCCCTTTTGGTAAAGACCCTAACCTTATTAACTTCAAATGTAATATCCATATCCGTATGCTTATATATAGGGCATACCCCTGAGTCGAGCCTACAAACCCGCCCAGACGCCATCCCACCACATACTAATACGCATATGACACTGTAGTTAATAATTATTAAGCATTTTTACCCTACACACCTCTGATTTAGATTATGTTTCCAAAATTTGATTTACCTTTGATTCTCTTGAGCTCATCATGGATACATGATTTTCCCAAAAGTCAGTGATAGAAATAAATGTTAAATATTTAATTACATAAATAAATAAAACATTTAAATACAACTAAGACATGATGATTGGGCCTTATTTGACTCAATCAATTAGGCTTAGTTGTTGGTGGTTGTCCAAGTTGTAACCTCTCACACGTGACCCATGCCAGGCATAACTCACAAGGAGTACACCTGAACTGACCAGGATTTTAATGTTTTGCCCTTACAGCTTGACCCAATGGTCTTCTGTACATGCGGGGACTTTAAGGATATCCTTTGATTCTTGATCTGTTTGATTCTCTTGATATGACTTTGATATTGATTTTCTTTGATAGTTCCTGTTATTGCCCGTATAGCCTGACTACAAGAGTCTTCTATACCTGAAGGGGACTTTATATGTGTGTTACACGTGGTCTTGATTCCCTATACAACTGACATCCACCTTAACTCAAATATTAATGATTTCATTAGATTGTAATGATTTCATTATTACAATGATTCACACACATTTATGATTTCTGATTCATTGAGTCTCTTGATCTTGATCTTTAGAATTTCCATGATTCACAATGATAATTGATTTTTGATTATGATTCTTTGTTCTCAGGTCCCACACTGAAATTAGATTTCCTTTGAATATGATCTTTTGTTCTAGTTCCTTTGATTTCACTTTGAATTTAGATTCTTGAATTTGAACTTGATGGACTAGGGGTTTGTTTAGAGTTTAGAATTAAAGTATTACTCATAAGAGTAATTTAATTAACTTGATAATTTGATCTATATATTAATTACCTAGATAGGAGTCTAGGAGTATCAACAAACATATATATGTAAAACATATAATAAATAAAAGCATTTAAATAAACAGTTTAAATAAAACAGTTTACGCATGAACTCACCTGTGCTGCTATGTAAATGATCTAACACAAAAATGCGCGCTCTTGCTGTAGCTTAGGTTCCTTCTGTTCCTGAGTTATTTTATAAGAATTCGAATGTAATAAGTACGCGTTATAGTCGTTGTGCCTAAGGTTGGGTCTTGTTGTGTGTGCAACTAAGTGCCTTAGTGCTAAGTGTATCTAAGATCTAATCTATCTTAGTTACCCTTTTATAATCCCAAACCCATGTTTAGTTACAACACCTATAATTTATTTTACAAAATTTGGGTAGAGTCTCCTTTGTTTTCTGTTAAAATCCAGACAATTATATTGTCTCTTTACATTCAAATCCCAAAAATTTAAATCACAATAAGTCTTTAAACCAAAACATTACAATTAACTAATAAACTAAAAAGGAAGCCAATAACATTTATAAATAAATTCCATTTCATTTTGATTTAACAAGATTTTAGAAAGTATCAAATTAGATTTGTTAGTACATTATAACACCTTCATTTTAGTTAGGAACATCATTACTTGAGTTTAAGTAATCACTTAAGGTATGATGGGCTTAATTAAGCCCCATTGGGCTCACTTAGGCCCAATAATAAACTTTGATTTCAATTGAATATCCTTGCTTTCTAATTGACCAAGATTCAAATCCTTAAATGGTCTCATGTAGATAATTACACATCTAAGGGAATTATCATTTATAAACATTCCATAATGTAAATGTTGATAACCTAGTTCATCACTTGATCTTAAACCCCTTGTTATTGGTCCTTAATGCTCTCATTTTTAATAACCAATTGTTACCCAGATTTAGTATCTCATGTCATTCCATGCACACCCACATATTCCATGCACACACATATTTATTTCCATACATGCATGCACCTTTTATGATCTTCTCATGAAACGCTAAATTTAATGGTCCATTAATCATTCCCTAGGTTATAACATTATTTTCATTGATCCTAGATCCATATTAACCCATTAAACAACTCCTAGGTTCGACATGTTGTCCAGGGCAGCGAACCTCTGGTCTTAACCCATAGGTTCGGCTGAGTTATACCATGTAAAGGTTCGGCTAGCAACATATGGTTCGTGACTGGGCAAGGTTCGGCCACTCATGCGTACTGGTTCGGCTATCTTGTGAAGGTTCGCAGCTGGGTTTGTTCTAAGGGTTCGACAAATAATGGTTTTGCATGGCCAAGGTTCGGCATGCAGGGTTCGGGTAACAACTAGGGTTCGGCAAAAAGAGTTGGTTCGTGGATAGTAGGGTTCGTTGCTGTGTCTTAGGGTTCGGTTAACAGATGTAGCAGGGTTCGTGAACCAGGGACACAGGTTCGTTGCAGATGGCCAGCAGGGTTCGTGGCCAGGGTTCGTGTCCTCCAAAGGTTCGGCTGAGGGATTGGGTACACAGGTTCGTCTCAACTTGTTCAGTGGTGGTAAGGTTCGGCATCATTCCAAGGGTTCGGCCGACTACAGTACATCGCGAACCTGCATTCTCCTCATTTACTTCATCATCTTAACCTGTTACAATCAGTTTTCTAAGGATTCCTAGTTGCTAGCATGGTTCATTTCAAGTTTTTAAGTGTTTAATCTGATTATCATGGCACTAACTACACCAACTCGTGAAACCCTCTAAAACCGAAATAAGATCGAAGTTTACCTCAAAATCGTCGGGTGAAAAGTTAGATCCCTTGTACTTTCAAAATCTACGTGATAGGAGGATCGTTTTGGCTCCAAAAACACTAAATTCCGTGAAGAATCAAGCAAGATGTTGTAGAGAGAAGTAGGAGAATTTTGTCTTTAGAGAGAGAAAGGTTAGAACGAAAATGAGAGAGGGTGGGGAAAGGGTGGAGGTTGGTGATGCATTTAATCACCACATTAAATGTTTCATTTACCTGGTGGCTCGGTCTCGTTCGGTTTCGCGCAAAATTGCCGGTTCGCGAGGTTTTCGCGATGAAACGAAACGGTTTATAAAAATAGAATTTATTTTTATTCTAAGTTGTGATTCCTAATAAATTAACTATATCTTCTATTTATTTGAATTTAAAATATTTATTACTGTTTAAATCGAATCGTACAGTCGTCGCGCGTATTCGTTCGAATCGTCACCGTACGAACACGACGATAA
>SZYD01002165.1:0-40289 GCA_009363875.1 Mikania micrantha | reverse complement strand
GGGACAACAAACAGGAGGACTCATGGGATTGTGTTAAGGGTAAAAATGCTTAATTATCATTAACAACAGTGTCATATGCGTATTAGTATGTGGTGGGATGGCGTCTGGGCGGACTTGTAGGCTCGACTCAGGGGTATGCCCTATATATAAGCATACCGATATGGATATTACATTGAAGTTAATGAGGTTAGGGTCTTTACCGAAAGGGATTTTCAAATCATTTTCAAATACTAAACTATATGAACTCACCAACCAAGTGTTGACTTTATTTTCGCATGACTTCTCAGGTGACGAACATGTCAACTGAAGAGTTATTTCATTGGATTAGGTTATCTGTAGAGGACCTAGCTTTTTGGACCTGCATATTTTGAAGCATCATTATACAGTCTATTTTCTATATCTTGTGCAGCTACAAGATAGAAGACTTATGATGTGATAGTGGATTTACGGTGTTAAATTGTAAATTTAACTGATATAATTTAAACTCTGTAATTCTATTTTATTTTAGCAAGTTTCTCATTTATATATCATGTGCAATGTGAACAATCTGATCATTTCGATTATCATTTTCGATATCGCGCCCCGGGAACCTTCCGCCCGACGGGGACTCCGATCCAACCCCGCCGGCTCGGGGTGTGACACTAGGACATCTTTTAAATATTTGATTGGCACATGCTATCTTTGATATTTCCTAGTCATTCCCCTGAAAATAGATCGTCGAAAATAGATCGTTGAAGATAGATCGTTGAAATAGATCTTTGAAATAGAACGTCGAACATGTATACTTGAAATGAAACAATTTTACAAACAAACATATATGATTTAAAAGCGTTTAAGCAAAATATAATCCAAGGAAAATAATTTACGCCTGCTTCGCAGCCTCGCGTTTATAAAACAAAAGTGTTTTAGAAAAGGGTTAATGAACTCAAATTTTAAGTTTTAGAGCATTGAATATGTGGAAAAGTATTGAATATGAGTATCGAGTATTTGAGTATAAAAATGTACATTTGAGAAAATATTTATCCGAGGAAATATGAAAGTATTCATAACCTTCAAACATAACTTGTAAACGATTTAACAGTCAACAATTTATAAACAATTTATAAATAGTAAACAATAAACATTTTATTAAACATGACAAACGTTTATATAAAACAGTTATATAAAATTTAACATGTTTCTCAGTCCCGCAATAAAACAAAAGAGTTTGAAAAGGGACAAATGAAGTCACCTGTGTTGTCGACCGCTTGAATAACCTAGAAACACGCTCGCTCGTTTGTTGTATCAAATGTAGCTTCAATTCCTGATTTCATTTGTTGGGAGGTCGTATTGTAAGTTTATATAATTATTGATATTATAATTCGAGCCAAGTGTGTGACTAAGTGTCCTAGTGTTACTACAGTGAGTTACTAGTGTTTAATTCTATCTTATCTTATTGGACTTAGCATTCTAAACCCCCAACCTAATTAACATCTAACTTAGTTAATTAGTGTTTATGTTCAAAAGCTATACTTTAAAACATTTAAGGAAATTACTTATAAAATGTACATGTTTAACAAGAAAATAAATTTATTTATAAAATTTAATCTTTTGTATAAGCATTTTAATATTTTCTTATAAAATATATTTTCAGAAATTTAAGTAGTACATTTTAAATAAATATAAGTTATATTATGAAACATTAAGTTCAATATGTTAGAACTTGAATTAACCTAACTAGGTTAATCATCAAGTCCTTATACAACTCTTTGTTAACTTTCGTGAAATTGTTCCTCCTTGGTTTTGATTATTAGCTAAGGTTATTCAACTTGGAAGACCTTGGTTACTTACTTGTGATGCACAATTTCTAAGTGTTTAGGGTTGACCATATAAGGTCAACAGACATTACACTATTGTGTTACTTAAATTACCATGGATCCCTCTTTATAACCATTTCGTCTCCCAAAGCTTCTCATAACATTATAACTTGATGTGAAGATACCAAATATACTTAGTTTATTAGTTCAGAAGAACCCTAAGTTAAGGTTGGTGTTATTAGAGTTCTCGACTAACACCTTGTAACCCATACTTGAACCTTAACTGTTGTTATATTATTTATCCAAGATTTCCTTTGACAAATCCCATGAAATTTTATACTTAACTGATTACTAAAACATTTACTTAAATGTTAAGTTGGTTTAGAAATGCTTTGGGTTAGAAAACAATTTTTTTCTATGGATACAAAACCGGTTAACACTACCAATAACCACATTGAACCACTGTTGGATGTTATCAACTTCACTTAGTTTTCCTTAATCAAATTCAGGTAGTTTATACCCAACTGATTAATAAACATTTGGTTTCGTGTTAAGTAAGTTTAGAAAAGGTTTTGGGTTTGAAAAACCTTAGTTTCGAAGGGCACTAACCGGTTTAACGCCTAGAGTAACTCTAACATCTTCAAACCAGACTAACTCATGTTTCAGCCACTCTCCCGAACTCATTTCTTGACCATTTGAGCCGATTCCAAGCTCTAATTACATGGAACATGTTAAAGTCATAGTATTGATAGAGGCTGGACAGAATCAATGGAACAACCTGAACACCATTCGATATTACAGCATCGATGATTTGAGTTTGGCAGCCCGTTTGACCATCGATACAGCCCTTTACCCAGGTTCTAAACACTCCCAACCCATGCTTTAAACCCTGATGCTTCTTGAGTTCCTAGACAAATTTGGTGCAAATCCCAAGGCGTTAGAGGGTCCAAAACCGACTGAAAACACTGTTGTTTGTCGAAATAGTGACAACATCACAGCAGCCCTCTTAGCCTAACGATTTTTGCCAATATCCAGCTCTAAATCGATTCCCAACTGACCCAAACATCAATGTAACATGTTCCTTAGATTCCTAAGTCTATTTGGTGCATGTCCTGGGGGTTTTGCAGCTCTAAAATTGGCTGAAATGAGCTGGTATTCATGAGAACTCACTGAAAGAATAAACTCGTTTTTGGTTCGTTCTTGATTATTCAAAGCTTGATTTCTTCCTCTTAACACGACCTACACGTTTAAACAGTTGTTTTAGTGTTGATCCTAACTGATTTGAAGTTATGAAAATGAGTTTAAAGCTTACCTTACATGAATAGTAAAATACCCTCAAAATCAGCAACTTCTCTCGAAAACTGCAACTAACTCGATCCATTTCAGCTCACGGTCTTGAGGAGGGAGGGGTGGCCGGGTTTCTTGAGGAGGGAGGGGTTGGATCAGCCAAAAAGTGGGGAAGAAGAAGAAAATGTGGGCTTTTATAGCCTGGGAATGTTCGGGTGAGTTCGGTCTCGGTTTCGCGCATCGTTTTTGCTGTTTTTCGTAACATTACTTATCTTTATAAAGATAGAAATTTTTAAACTTTTTAAAGTGGTAATTCCTAATAAATTAACTAAATATCTTTCATTTCTTTTTAAAATTTCAAAAATGTTTATTTTTATCGTTTCACCGGATCGTATCGTTTTCGCGCGTATTCGTACGAATCGTCACCCGTTCAAATATGACGATAACTTTACTTTCCGATTTAAAATTCTAATTATAGGACATCATTTAGAACGTTAAACTTACAGATATGTTCGTGCAAAGCGTCACCCACACGAATATATCGTATGCTTAATATTCACATAGTGACATCCGTTATGGTTTTTGTTTGGATTTCCTCACGTACGTTTATACATAATAAGATCCTAGCTAACATTTTTTCATGACATCCTGTCATAGTTTCACCTATTTAAGCATCTCAGTACTTTGCATGCCTGTGTTATTTGTAAATGTTGGGTTTGTACACTGTTAACATCAATTGTTTCATATAATATTAACACAAGATATTATGCGTACACTTTCGGTACCAGTATCTACAGTACTTTCCTACTGTTCTGAAATACTGTTCAGACACTGATGTTACATATATACCTAGTCAAACTATATATAAAACTAATCCTTATGAAAGTTATAAAAGGATCTAACTTTTTATATGAATTAGGAATATAGAGAAAAGAATAACTGTAAAATCCGAACCTAAAGGAGTATCAGTACATGTCCTCACAAAAGTGAAGTATGAAAATTTTTACACCTGTATGCATAATGTTCTGAGATTCATGATAGCCGAGGACAATCTGGAATATGGGATTCTTAACTATCCTCAAATGTCCTGAATAGTAACCTCACGAATCAATCTCATCTCTGTATAGCTTGACTTAGTCTTGCAGGTCACTTGTTATGGACTAGGTTTTACCCTAAAATTCTAGATAAAGTCAAACAAAATTTGATAAACATGCTAAATGATGGTTACAAGTGGAGAACAAGTCATCAACGGTCATGTTGACTATAATTGACCTAAAGACTCGAGATTTACATGAAAGGCACGGTTACACATGTTAAAATGGACGTGGTAGCTGTCACTTGGTCATAATTCCGAGATTTTCGCCGGGGTATTCGGAAATATAGTTAATTTAGCTGTTTCAAAATGTTGTATATAAGGAAATGGCTGGTGATCGATTAGGGACGGTTTTTTCATCACTTTTACTGCATTTTCTCTCAAACACTCACATATTCAAGCTATTGTATCATTTAGTCTCCATCATCCAAACTCAAACACTTGTATTTTCATTGGTTTGTTGAATATAAGCAAGGCAGAGTGACGATTGTCACCTCCCGAGGTTTTATGCTGGGAATCCTAAGGGATTAAGGCTTTTCTTCGTATAAGTCTCATGTGTTAAGCTGTTTATTTCATTTCATACTCTCAAATATCCCTGGTGATAATTTTGTCGAATTTTACTTATAAACTGATTTTTTTATTATAAAGCATAAAACCCCACTTTACTAATTTGGTTTTGCGAAAAATTAAACCTGTTAGTTTGTACCCGAGACACTAGCAAATACATAAAATATGTGCAAAACAAAAGGTAAAAACCTGAAGTCATCTGGGTTTGGGAATGCTTGGATGAGATACTCCGATTTGGAGATAAATTGGGGATATAAGCCTTCAACGAAACACTGAACTTTCTCTCTCTCTCCCCTCAATGAGCAACAAGGCTTGGATCTTCCGCTCACTATCTTTATTCTAAGCAGTAAGGGACTCAAACTTTGGCGCTGAAACACAATGAAAACATGATCAATATAAATTAACTTTAAAAACTCAAATATAAACTTAAATAATACTACCCTTAACAACCAACTAACCAGGAAGGAGTTTCCCCTCCTTAACAGAACTTCTTCTTACAAAAAGAACTTATTTCTCCACTCCTCCTCGTTCATGGTTATTCTAGGAACCTGAACAGCAGCGTTGCTTCTTCTTTGGAGAAGGAAGTGGGAATAACCATGAGTGCGTAACTGAAAAAGAGATGAGATTTTGAGAACTTTGATTCTTAGACAATATCGTTGATTTAATTTATGTAGAGTGGCAAGCAATCGCCAACCCTTTGGCATCAACTGGGGATAACAAAGTCGCGTGATACAAAAGAAATCAGAAATCTAAGGAGGAAAAGTATAAGATATTCCCAAAGAAAACAGTATTCTGCGAAGCAAACCCAAGAAGTTGAACTATGGTCTACTTTAAGTGCATTGTCAAAACAACGGAAGACATCCTCATCAGGAAAAGCATGGTATAATTGCATGGAGTCGATGTGATCATTGGCAATAATGCAAATATTCTGCTCGGTATAGGGAAGAATATTCTGATCATGGAATTCTTCAAAATCGGAGGAAGAAGACGAATTGAACCTTTTTTAGATTTCAAAATTCAAAGAAAACAGAGAGGAATTGAGAAACTTACCGGATGATGATCGAAGAAGAAGTGACTTGAAAGAGGGGAGACGTGTGATGATTATATCTTGCAAAATTGCTATCCTCGATAACCGTTTAAAAATTCGTAACCGTCCGATCATAAAGATCAAATTCGAATTTGAATTTTAAATTTTATATTTTTACAGTTGTATAACACTAATAGTAAAAATTCGGGGCAATTGCTGAGCATCAAAATATTTACCCGGAATAATTCACGATCGAGGATATTTAGGTATATAATTATGTCTAATTCATATCTTCATTTATATTTGACATAATGTTCAGTTTGTAGGTCAAACTTGTCTACAAATAAAGATCATGGACTACGAGGATTCAACGACATTGTTTTTGAATGTGTCGTCTACAAAAGGAATGATGCCAAAATAACCGGAACAACTATAATGACTGTTTGTTGTAAATTCATAGTGTAAATACCGAGGCAATGATCGATGGGTTGTTGGCATCAATACTATGGCTCCCATTGGCTGTTATCGATTGTTCTTAGGTTCATTATACTTGGATGATCCAAATTCATATAGTGTCGTTGGTTTAGAGCTGCTATAAAGGTTTTCATGGCTGTTAGTATCGATAGAAGTCTAGACTTAACCAAAGGTGGTGTCCATCGATACTAACAATATCAATGAGATTTAATCTCGATGGCCAGCTTCGATACTACTAATCTCAAAAGAGACCAGGTTCAACTCCACTTGGACCACTTCAAACATGCTAGTATTGGTCATCCTAGGTTGAATCTTGAAGCATCGCGACTGCCAAGATCAGTGGAAGAACATACACACACATGTGTTCATCGAATACTATAGTTCAACCCTAGCTTCCTTCGATACTACCATAACCATCCGACAACTCAATGTACCAACTTCGAACATTTAAACCTAGATCATTCCTAAGAATTCCAGGTCCATTTTGTAATGGCTGTATGAGTTTTGAAGGATTGAAAACCGGTTTGAACTCAAGCGTTCGATCGGTTCACGGTTTCGCGTATTTTTACGAACGTGACGTAATTGTTACATAATTAAAATAAATAGTCTTTATTTTAGATATTTGGACTGTATTTGACGATTTTGAAAACTTGTAAAATATAAAAAATATTTTAAGCGTTTTTGTAATATTCATCTGTTTTAAACTGTTAATGAATATATTTACGCGTATACCCGCAATTATACACGTTTTTTGGTATTTATGTATTTATTAACGTTTACTCGTAATGATAAGTTCGACATTGATATCATTATGGATAGTCACCCATAATGATACCGAGCCTCGCTTACGCCTTTTGATTTTGTTTAAATGTGTTAGCTGTACTATGATTTGTCATTACGCAACGCACTAACACTATCCCAATATATCGAACATAGTTTATGTATAGGGCATACGTAGAGTCAGGCTACCTGCCTTATCGGCCGCCAGCCCACCAGCGTTTCAATATATTAAAATAGTGTTCTTGCCAAGCATATCTGATTATAAATTTGTATATATAATTAGCTATCAAGTAAATAGATTCCTATATTATACACAAGAGTTCATAAGATTCACAATAATACACAAAATATGATTGCACACTGATTTGTTCTTGTTATTGATTGTCGTGATTGAATGTACAAATGTTACAGATGGTCACAAGTGTCACCATCTAATACATTTTAATAAATCTAATTTCTTATATAAAGTTTACCCTCTCTTTCTTTAAACATTCATAACTTTTTTATATTATATTATTATTTAAAAAAATTGAACGATTATACCGTCTCATTTTTCTCTTTAATTCCATTTAGATGTCTTATATTTACATCATTGTAACAAACTTAAAATATAACAAACTAATTTGAAATTTTTTCTAACAATAGTAAATTACAGTGATATAACACATTATTACATATATATAACTTGTTATTTACAATGATACATTTTCTCTTTAATTCTGTTTAATTTGAACTACTTTTAATTTTTTTTTCAAATTTCTCACTTTACATAAATGCAACGTAAATAACATACGACGCTATTTTGATATCTTTTCGAAAATCGGTAAATTAAAGTAATGTAATATAAAAAGAAGTATTATACGATGACATAATTTACGGAGTTGTAACACATTATTTATAATAATGTAATTTTCTATTTAATTATGTTATAATATCGAAAAAAAATTTAATTTTTTTTCTCATATGTCATTAATTTACATTGATGTAAAGACCATAAAAATAACATATTATTCTGAATTTTTTTCAAACAATACTAAATTACAAAGATGTAACATAGCACATTATAATAACACATTAATTTTATTTTATTTTCTAACAATGATAATAACAGTGACGTAATATACATTGATATAATTGTACTTTTTTTAGAAAAAAATTCAAATAAACTTGTTATATTTAGCCTCGTTACAATTAGGGGTAAGTTAGCAGGCGAAAAAACAAACCTTACTCGAATTAACCGAAAAAATCGAACCGGAACCAAATTAACCGAAAAAACAGAACCGGAATTGACTTAAAAGAAACGATCCTAAAAAAACAGAAACCAAATTTTTCGTTTTAGTTTTAGTTTTTCGTATCCTAAAACCGAACCGAACCGACTTTTAATCTTGTTTAAAAATTAATATATATATATATATATATATATAGTTGGTGTTCGATCATAAAAGAACATAGTGTTCTAAATGTATTACAATGATGTTAAAAAAAATCCGACATTTGGCTTCATCTTGACAAAGTTATCTGGGTTACTGCTTTAAGAGTGGGTTATTATTTGATCCCATTCCTATACATGTATATATGTGTATATATATACATATATGTATATATATGTACATGTATATATAGGGTATAGATAATTTGAGAACCCCTTCTTAGTATGAAAACTATGAAAACCATGTAAAAAAATAATGTTTTTTACATGATTTTTACATGGTTTTCTTGATTTTCACACTAAGTAGGGGTTTTCATTTTATCTATTCCCTATATATATATATATACACACACTTTTGACGCCTCGACTCTCGGTGCTAACACTCATTAGTTATTCACAAGCCATGAATGAGTTATATCAGAATAAACAAGCAACATAATAGTTTAATCATTCATGATAACAGAACTATCATTTTCTACGTCTTCTTCATGATCTCCTTCTCCTTTATCCTTGTTTACACCTTCTTCATGGGGGTTTTCCTTATGATTTCCTTTTCCTTTATCCTTATTTCCACCTTTTTCATGGTGGTTCTTGTCATTGTCTTCATCTTCATCCTCATCTTCCACCTCTACCACTTTCTCTTTGCCCTTTTTACTACTAACTTCCCTGCTTGCTTTGGGGTCATGATCTTTTCTTAGTTGCCGCTTCACATGCGCTGTAGTAGTGCTCAATATATTTGGCATTGCAATTTTGAATGAGGCATCAAACTGGGACGAAATCATTCCCTCCAGTTCGGTAGCTGTCATTTCTTCAATTGCTTTACTTTTGCCAGAGGATTTCTCCCCTGTTTTTGACCTTCCTCGTCCTCTACCACATCTAGCCATAAAGTCGTATGACTGATGCACAAAAATGTTTACCCTTTGTGTTAATCTTGGATCATATATTAAAATGTCTAAAACATAATTACAGGGCCTATTGTACTTATTTACTATTTAGATTAATATTTCACCAATTTCACACTTAGTAACTTTAGTAATGCTAGCTTATATTTTCTGTAAGTGTTTCCTTATGCATGTACAGAAAACTTTAAAGCATCACAATACTTAAAAAGATATGTATCTTTGCAGTAGCTAATTGCAAACCTTCACCTCTTTTAATGTAACACCCCGACCGACGGCGGAATCATCGGGATGCCACAAGGGATGTGTAGATTGTTCAAAAGCTCGTGGGTATCTAAATCAAATCATCATATATCATTTAATCAACCAAAATAATTACACAAAAATCATGTTCATCATGAATCAAATACATCAGTTACACGAAAGAATTAGTTAAACTAACTAAACTCTAATCGCCAGAAATTTAGTTAATTAACTAAGTCCAAGATCCTATATGATGATGTCCAAAATAGAAGAGATCCTCTCTTCATTCCTACTTGTCTCCATCACCTGAAACATGTAAGAAATCAAGTGTCAACTACAAAGTAGTTGGTGAGTAATCATAAGTCTTTATAGTTTAAAAATGTTTTAGTAAAATGAATTTAAAGGTTTAAGTTTAAAATGATTTTAGGAAATGCTTTGTTTGAAACAGTTATAAACTTATGATCTTCGTGAGAAATTCCATATGAATACCTGTAAGAGATAATCCAACACACAACCACCAATTCATCAATCATACACATATACAATCACATAATCACATAACCAATCATTCATAATCAATCACAATTAATCATAGTCAAACACAAACAAATCAACCAAACTCAATCAATCATATTCTCAATCAATGTTCGTGACTATACATGATTCCTTATGTATTTAACATAAGTTAGATACATGAATCATGGAGTGGTAGCTAACCACGTGACAATACATGAAGTCAAAGCAATTAACCAAAGTCAAAAGCAATGATTCACAGATGTGGAAATCATCCACGTGACAATACAAGATATCAAAGCAATTAACCGAAGTTAAGAGCGATGATTCACGGGTTTTGTGACAATACTTGTAATCTTTGTTATTGACCGGAGTCAATAACAATGTTTACATGGATATAAAATAATAAGAGGCAATCCATAAATAAATGATAATTTTGTATTTTTAATATCATATTGATAAACAGGTATTAACCTTGAGTTATCAAAATAATATTTGTATTTGGTATACATGCTTCACCTCCGAGTTTTAAAACAAAACAATTTAAAGAAAGGGAGGTTATGAGAACTCACCTGAAGTCCTTAGAATCAGTGTTCTCTTAAAATGCGCGCTCGCGTATATAAACTCAAAATCAACTCAAAGATCTGTAATTTGATATGTGTTCATGTTCATAAGTTTATGTATTTCAATAATAGTAAGTGCTCATTCATAATCATTTTAACTCCTAAGTATTCTTTAACCTATTTGGTTTACTCTAAGTTAAAATGGTATACTTAGCACTTTATAATGTCTCCCATTGTCATATAATTTAGGCTTGTTAAGCTTCAACTATGTTTGAATTGGAAACCATGTTAAGAGATTAACTAGGTATATCATAAACACTTCTTAATCATCCCTTCCTTTATGCATAAATTCTATAATATTGAGTTTTATAATTATAAAGTAAAAAGATGGTAATTGTTGTAATTTCTCATGCATGCATGGTACCTTCATTGGTTTCACCATTTAACTTTGTTGTAAAACAATATATGTAAGTTTATAAAATCACTTAGTTTCCTTTTATAACTTTCACGCTATATTGCAATTTATTTTATTAGGACCTTATTATTAATTATAACATGATAATTTTAGGTCCCCCACGCATGCACAAGCATATACATGACCATATATAAGAACCATGTCTCCCAATTGTTCCTACTCTATTTAGTTAAACGATTTCAAGTTCGTTTCCCTTTATATGGCAGCGAACCTTCTAACTCTATAAACCTAGGTTCGGCCAAGTGAAGAAAAGGGTTCGTGAGTTCCATAACAACTCAGGGTTCGGACCATCAGAAAAGAGAGGGTTCGCGGTTGATGTTTTGGCCTAAGGGTTCGCTGGAGGATGCATGGTTCGTCTAGGTTCGAGGATAGTCAAGGGTTCGTGAGTAGATGGTTCACTGGTTCAGGGTTCGTTGCCATGCAATCAAATCCCACGACCCCTTTTTGATTCATAGGCTCGCCACCATGAAGGTTCGGTTATCCAGTGGCTTCGGCTGGCCAAGGTTCGGCCAGCCCCTTGGCTAGTCTAAAGTAACATGGTTCGTCCAACAGAAGAAAAGGGTTCGTCCAGCATGCCTGTGGGTTCGCTGACCTGTAGAGGATTCGCCATATGAGGGTTCAGTCAGTAGCAGTAGGGTCGACCAGACCTGTAACAGGTTCGTCACCTACGAACCTCCACGAACCCTGCACCACCATCAGCCCCTACCCACGCGACCTGCTGTAATGACCTTCAATCTTTGTTATCCTTGATGCTAATCTCTACAAGGTCGTTCATGGCTCCTCTAGTTTACTATTAAACCGATTTACTTAGATGAAAACCCTCAATCGTATACAAGATGATAGTTAAGTTCTAGTGAGATTTTCAAACCAAAAACCGAAAATATAAGCATAGATCTACCTCGATTCGTAGCGCAAACTCGAGATTTTCTTGTACTTTCTCGTTCTCCTTGATCTTGTGGTCGTTTAGGGCCAAGAATCGCTTGATTCCGTCAAGAACCGAACTCGCAATCGTAGAGAGAAGTTTGAGTCTTGTGAAGGTGACGAAAATGAGTGGGTTAGAGAGAGAGAGGACTTGTGAATTATGAGGTAGAAGATGAAGTCTTCTACCTTATTACCCCACCTAATCCCCCGTGTGTTCGATCTCGATTTTATCGCGATAACATAAATAAAATGCTCGGATTTTTATCGTAAAATATATTTAAACCTAAGAGGTTTAAATAATTTGAGTTTAGTTAAATAAGACGATTTAAACGAATTTGCTCAAATAAATATTTTTGTTTGTTTTCGATAATTTAATTATTTACGAATAATTTAGTCGGTTTCATAAAACGATTCCGTTTCGTTTACAGAAAGGATTTATTTAAATTAAAGATTATTTATTAAATTTTGTTTTAGGTTGTGATTCCTAATAAACATTTTTAGTTTTAATTATTAATTTAGTATCGTGAAATATTATTTAATTATCTCGTCGAAACGTGTTACTCGCGTACGTATTCGCAAAGATCGTCATCTTTCCGAATCCGACGCTCGTATCGTATTTCGATTTGATTTACGATTTATGGAATATCGTTTCAGAATATTATTCTCAATAATTATATTCGCGTAAATCGTCACCCACGCGAATACATTTATTAAATTAACATCTCTGAATTAATATTCGCGTTTAAATATCGTCTGTATCCTCACCATCGCGTAAATAAATTCCCATTAGTTAACAACTTTAATATTATCATTTCCCAAACCAAAACCCACTAAACACTAGTCACTGACACATCCATGATAGACCGAAATATGCATATATATAGGGCATATGTAAGGGTCAGTCGCAACTGCCCTAGCCACCGTCCCACCGCTATTTCGATAAACCATGTCCATGGGTCCTTGACTACATTTAGCAACCAGACTCAAACAAACTCCCATTTCTATTCTAAATCCATTCTCAGACCAGAAATCCATCGTCATCAATAATAAGTAACTGCGATAAACACTACGGGTCTGTTTAGTTGAATTACAACTAAACTTCCCGTGGTTTATGCGTATAATCAATTATAAACATGCATACCAGTACAGTGATAATATCAGTAATGAAAATCAATAATTTCATAATCATTAATAATTAATAAATCTCAGGTCGTAACAGTACAATCGTACGGATGTACGGACAACCTAAAGTACAGTGATGTTACAGTCTCCCCTAGTTAAAGGAATTTCGTCCCGAAATTCAACTTGGAGTGACCGTAGTAAATAAATATGGGTACTTAAGCTTCATCTGATCTTCCCGCTCCCATGTGAATTCTGGACCCCGCTTCGATTCCCAACGTACTTTGACAATTGGAATTCTACTGCGTTTGAGCTGTTTAATCTCCCGATCCATTATCTCCACTGGTTTTTCAACAAAGTGCATGGTATCATCGATGCGGATGTCATCGAGTGGTACCTGAAGATCCTGATCAGCTAAGCACTTTCTTAGATTGGACACGTGAAACGTCGGATGCACATTACTAAGTTCAGGAGGAAGTTCCAATTTGTAAGCAACCTTCCCAATCCGTTCAAGGATCTTGAAAGGGCCAACGTATCGTGGAGCAAGCTTCCCCTTCCTTCCGAATCGAACAACGCCCTTCCAAGGCGATACTTTGAGTAATACCATATCTCCCACTTCAAACTCTAAAGGTTTTCTTCGTTTATCCGCGTAACTCTTCTGTCGACTGCGAGCAGCTAACAGATTGTCGCGGATCTGGCGGATCTTGTCAGTCGTTTCCTGAATAATTTCCGGACCAGTAATCTGCGAATCGCCAACTTCGGTCCAACAAATAGGCGACCGACATTTTCTGCCATACAGAGCTTCAAACGGTGCCATACCAATGCTCGCGTGATAACTGTTGTTATACGAGAACTCAACCAATGGTAGATGGCTATCCCAATTGCCACCGAAATCGATGACACAAGCTCTCAACATGTCTTCCAATGTTTGAATCGTTCGCTCCGTTTGACCATCCGTTTGAGGATGATAAGCAGTGCTAAGATCCAGTCTTGTTCCAAAGGCTTCATGAAGTGACTCCCAAAATCGTGCCGTGAAACGAGCATCACGGTCCGATATTATGCTTAAGGGAATGCCATGTCGGCTAATGATCTCATCAATGTAGATACGAGCTAACTTCCGCACAGGGTAAGTTTCGCGTATCGGTAAGAAATGAGCCGACTTGGTCAATCTATCAACAATTACCCATATACTATCTTTTCCGTTCGTGGTACGTGGGAGCTTAGTAATGAAATCCATGGAGATATTCTCCCACTTCCACATCGGTATTTCTGGTTGTAATAACAATCCTGAAGGTCGCTGATGCTCGGCCTTGACTTTGGCACAGTTAAGGCACTTAGACACATATTCAGCAATATCCTTCTTCATTCCAGGCCACCAGTACAAGCCCCTAAGGTCTTGATACATCTTATCAGCACCTGGATGGATTGAATAACGAGACTTATGAGCTTCATCCATAATCAGCATCCTAAGATCACCCCTGTTCGGTATCCACAACCGATTCAAGTAATACATCAACCCGTCATCCTTAGTTTCCAATAAGATTTCAGCCCCGCAAGACATCTCATTTTTCAAATTATCTTGAGCTAATGAGTGTTGTTGGGCTGTGAGAACATTATTACGGAGATTAGTGTGCACTCGGACACTATGAATCTGAACTTGACTTTTGCGACTAAGCGCATCTGCTACTACATTCGCTTTACCAGGATGGTAGCGAATTTCACAGTCATAATCGTTCAACAGTTCAACCCATCTCCGTTGTCTCATATTGAGCTCTTTCTGATTTAGAATATGTTGTAAACTTTTATGATCAGTAAAGACTACACACTTTGTGCCATAAAGATAATGTCTCCATATCTTCAAGGCAAACACGACTGCACCAAGTTCCAAGTCGTGTGTAGTGTAGTTCTTCTCGTGAATCTTCAGCTGTCTTGATGCATAGGCCACAACCTTTCCCCGTTGCATGAGAACACAACCGAGACCTAGGTTGGATGCATCACAATAAACCACAAAATCATCATTTCCATCAGGCAATGTCAAGACAGGAGCATCACAAAGTTTCTGCTTCAGAGACTGAAACGCCTCTTCTTGCTTTGGTCCCCACTCGTATGGCCTATTCTTCTGAGTCAAAGCAGTGAGAGGGACAGCAATCCTGGAGAAATTCGATATGAATCGCCGATAGTAACCAGCAAGTCCAAGAAACGATCGAATCTCCGTCGGTGTCTTCGGTGTACTCCAATTCTTCACGGCATCAATCTTTGCAGGATCTACGTGTACACCATATTCGTTGACTATGTGTCCCAAGAATTGAACTTCTTTAAGCCAAAATTCACATTTAGCGAATTTGGCATACAGTCGCTCCTCTCTTAGGATCTCCAAAACCAACTTAAGGTGTTTCTCATGTTCTTCTTTCGTCTTTGAGTAGATCAGAATATCATCAATGAAAACAATCACAAATTTATCCAAGTATGGCCTGCAAACACGGTTCATGAGGTCCATGAAAACCGCAGGTGCATTGGTAAGGCCGAAAGGCATTACCAGAAATTCATAATGACCATATCTTGTTCTGAAAGCAGTCTTGGGAATATCATCATCATGTACGCGAAGCTGATGATACCCAGACCTCAGATCGATCTTTGAAAACCACGCCGAGCCCTGAAGCTGATCGAAGAGATCATCGATGCGCGGCAGTGGATATCGATTCTTGATTGTGAGTTTGTTCAATTCGCGATAGTCGATGCACATTCGGAATGACCCGTCCTTTTTCTTGACAAACAAGACCGGTGCACCCCATGGCGAATGGCTCAGACGAATGAATCCTTTATCGGTAAGTTCTTGCAGTTGGCTCGCCAACTCTTGCAACTCCGAAGGCGCAAGTCTGTAGGGAGCTTTGGCGACTGGGTTCGCACCAGGTATTAAGTCGATTCGGAACTCAACTTGACGTTCTGGTGGAAGACCCGGCAAATCATCTGGAAATACTTCTGGAAAATCTCGTATCACCGGAACATCTTCAATTCTCTTTTCTTTCTCTTTCTTCTCTACAATGTGTTCTAAGAAGGCTATACATTTCTTTCTAAGGTACTTGTGTGCCTTAGTGCAAGACATCAGCTTAAGACCTTGTTGGACCGATCGGGAGCTCGGAAACAATCCGAATCCAATGAAAAACTACTCGACAACCTCTGGGATAGTGCGGAATCCTATTCCAGGGTTTTCCAATCGAAACCAACAGAAACCGTGGTGATTCGGGGATGTAGAAACGACTTGGAAGCAACGATCGAACACCACGGGTTGAGAATCGAACTTGGATGATCAAGAACCGCTCAAATCTTCAAGGGTTTTGACACTGGAGTGCTAGGGAAGAAGGAGGGCTCTGGAAAGTTAGGTTTGAAATGATTTGAACATCTATATATAGGCTATAGTCATTCGGCCGAATGAGTGGCCGAAGCAGCTCATTCGGCGAATGACTAAGCTCGAATGAGCAGACATTCGAATGAGTCATTCGGCGAATGACTCATTCGGAACTCAGACATTCGCTATAACCTTCATTCGCCGAATGACTTCATTCTAGAGTCATTCGGCCGAATGAGTACACTTCATACTCAAACAGTTTATAATCAAATCAAACAACTAGATAAACATTAATAGACAATAATCAATAGAAATAAACATTATGAAATAGATATAAAGACAACTTCCATTAATACTTTGAACATTTACATGATAAGAGTTACAAAACTGAACTAGGGACAATAAACGTGCATCAACAAACTCCCCCTTGGACCTAGTTCAACTCTTGGAAGTGTCTTTCTTGAAATACTTTTCTGAAATAGCTTTCCAGTCTGCTCCAGCGTGGATCTTGAAAATGCTGCAGAGACGGATCACTCTCATAAATTGCAAAGCTTGCACCATGTCTGGAACGTCGAAGAAAATCTGGTTTCTGAACAAAGCTTGAACATCCTTGTGAGACAAGTTAGTCAGCCACATAGGATCAAAGATCCTAACAGTCTCCCACTGTTTGTCTTTGCACAAAACTATCACAGCCTCACCTGTGCGCCCATCATAATACCACCATCGGAAGCCATCCATAAAGTCTTGTCGCATCTTCCGCAGGGGAATCTTCTTCAAGACTTTAGGGGGAAGCCACTTCAGGATCACTTTATGCTTCCGGGTATCCCCATCTATCTCTGGCAAGTAGTACCTCTCTGGTTGCTGTGGCTGAAAGTTCACCCATCTCTTCCGGTATTCGTACTTGATTTGTCGAGAAAACCAAGCAGACATCCCAGAGTCACCACTGTATAGCATGTTCAGACGTGCTAGCTGATTGACTTCGAATCCAGGCAACGTCTTGAAATCATGTGGGTGTTTGAAGTAGTCGATCCCTTTCTCCCTCTTTACTGCATAGCACCCAAGATCATGGAAGTATGCCCAGCTAAGTATCTGGCCTCCAGCTTTATAGCCTTTGGTCCTGTAAACTGTAACATTTGTGCATATAGTCATGTAGTTGTAAACAGTATTAGAACAGTGTCTATTCATGGTTCAGTTCATCAATGTGTTTCAGTATGTTCATAATGTGTGCTTGTGTGTTACAGGATCTTAGTAGTCAGAAAACAAGTATGTATTATCTATTTACAGTCGATTTCACTAAGCAAGAACAGTAACTTGTTATATCGAAACAGTGGTGGGCAGCGAGAGTGAGCCCTATACATATACTGCGTTCGGTGTAACAGGTTAGTGTTAGTGCGTAGTGTTGAGACGAGTAGTATAACAATTAATTAATTCAACCAAGATCGTAATCTGTAAGCGAGACTGAGTATAGTTATGGGTGACGATCCATAATAATACGAATGTTGAACTTATAATTACGATGAAACGACTTTAAATATTTTAATACGATCGGAAAACGTACGCGATTGCGGGTATACACGTAATTGTGAATGTTTTAACGATCCGACAACACACGAAGAGTAAAATAATTAAATTAATTATTTTATATTTTTACAATTTTGAAACTCATCATTTTAATGAGTTTAACAACTCTTTTATTTTAAAATCGCGTAAAATACGCGTTACGTTTCGGAAACGCGAACCGATCGACCGAAACGAACCCGAACACTACCCGGACTATAAAAGCCCTAAAGAAGGCCATTTCCTTCATTTATTATCAGCCAAACCCTCTCTCTCTCTAGAAATTTCGCAAACCCTCTCTCTCTCTAGAAAACCAAACTTTAAACGTTCGTAACTCGCTTATTTCTCGACGGATTTCGACGTTCTTGGTGTCCACGCGAAGCTCTCGACAAACTCTACACGAAAGTACAAGAATATCTCAGATCCATCCAGCCAAAAACGAGGTATGAGCCTTGGAAAGATTCGGGAAATAGGGTTTTCATAAGTTGTTGTGAGTTTTGTTTAAAAACCGATAATCGGCCGGATGTTTCATCACCATTCTTAGTTTCGCACACCTAGCAACCTCCCTCGAAGTTGTACAGGCTTAGATCGTGGTCTAGAATCAAGTAGCTTGATGATGAAGACGATCCAGGTTGCAGGTTCGGGAGGCTCGTTTCCAACAGCATGGAGCCGAACCCTCATGAACACAGCTAGCCTTTACGAACCCTGCATGGTTCGTGGGGTTATCAGCCGAACCTTATGGACCCTCACGAGCCTTCATGCCTTCGTCGAACCCTCCTAAGGCCACGAACCCTCCTGGATTGAACGAACCCTGCATGTGCCGAAGTTACTAGGGTTTCCTAGTCGAACCTTTGCTATCACGAACCTGTATCAACATGCAGCGAACCTTAGTACCCTCACGAACCTAGTGCTGCATGTGGCGAACCCTAGCTGGTCCCCGAGCATTGTACTAATCCACGAACCTGTTTGATTTCTTGTTAGACGAACCGTGGATGCACATCAGAGGGCCGAACCATGTGGAATACCTTGGCCGAACCTTTGAACATCCTATCAGCACCGAACCCTTGGTTGGGGGCGAACCCTAGGCTAAACCCAAGAGGGTTCGCTGCCCAAAATGGCAGCTTCACGATTCTTCGGCCCAATCCCACCATATCCGGCCCAACACCAATAACAACTTGACCCATAGATGGAACTAAGCCCAATTAAGTTGTACATGACCCAATTGAAATCAAATCGGGTTAATAACGTGTTGGGGTGTTACAAGGCCTAATTTCATGTTGTTGGACCAACATCACATCCATTGGGCCTAACACCACATTCATTTGGCCCATCGTGAACCTAAGTGACACATGGACTTGATTCAAGAACCATTGTGGTCACATAGGTTCAAAGCATATTATTGAATCATAACTTGACAATTGTGAATTAATCATTTATGGTTTAAGTGTAACTTAACCGTTCATGGAATTAATTCACAACACAAAGACTTGAAATCAATTGAACATCTTTTCACAACAAATGGTAATCAATGGCTATCAAATTCATAAACAAATATCATTTTATGCATAAGATTTATGCACAAGGATCATTTCACATTCGTTTCTTGGACCCATGATCAATCAAGAGATTCAAATCATAACATTCAAGTTTTCACAACAATCAAATCATGAGAACACAAGTCAATCAATGAATCAAAGTTATACAATTATAAATCCTATATCTTATGTATGATTACAATGTTATAGGAACAAGTTAGAAGTCCTGTTTGCTACTTGCTAACTGTTTAGTTCAGAGTCTACTGCAGACAGGTGAGAACTTTAGCCCCTCTTTTACTGTTTTATAACTGTTTTGGGGTGGAACACGTGATCAAAACCGCTATTTCAATCTTGTCTCATTACACAGGTTATGTGTAAGTCATAAACATTTCAGGTTCATCTTACGAATCCAAGGGATTCATCAAGTGTTTAAGGAAATTGTCAACTGTTTTAAAGGAATTATTTACTATTAAACCCTTACTACTAAAAAGGATTTTATAATGTTTTCTTGAAATGTTTTATAACAGTTTTACTCAAATGTTCTTTTAAAGGATTTTACAAACACTTTTGTTATAAACCTTGTTATTACACAAGGTCATCACATCATGGTATTCAAAACAAGTGGTTCACAACATGGTATCCAAATCAAGTGGTTCAAAACATGGTATTCAAAACAATTGGTTCAAAACATGGTATTCAAATTCATTGGTTCAAACATGGTACTCAATTTCATTGGTTCAAAACATGGTATTCAAGTCAAGTTGTTCACATCATGGTATTCAAATCAAGAGATTCATTTCATGTTACATAAACAAAGGATTCAACTCGTGGAGTTAAATCCAGGTTTTCAATAAGACATTAACACATCCGGTTAAAGTAAGATTCAGAAAACATGGTGTCATTTGTTGTAAACAAACTTATAAACCCATCAAGTATCATATTCATTAGCGTTAGTACTGGGTGATCACAACAAGGGAAAGCGGACACATACATTGGGGGCAGACCGATTGCTGCAGTTAGTTTTTAAATCTGTTTTATAAACTAACTGCAGATTTCGGTTACATATGGTTTATTCAAAACTGTTGACATATTATTTAACTCCAAACGTGGTTTGGGACTTGATATTATATGTTGACTCATGTGCAAACAGTGATTGGACTGTTTACACTCATTTTCTTACTTGATGTTAGTTTGGGTTGCAGCTCATCCGTGTGAATCTTATGATACTTTAACTTACCTATGTCTTATATCATATACTCATGTTTACAAATGCTTAAACCTATTGTTCTCACCAACTACGTCTGTAGTTGACAGTTACTTTTCACGTGTTTCAGGTAATCAGGTTTAAGACATTCTCAGGGACAACTAAGGAGACCATTCTAAGATAGAACAAGATGAAGAAACATGCTAGGATGGAATAGAAACTCACTAAATCCTAAATGTTTAATTGTCTTGTTTGGAGTCTTATTTTGTAAACTATATTTTGGGTCTGTAGTTGTCTTACTTTTGGTAGATAGATTGTCTGTAACTAATCAACTGTCTAAACATTATGAAATGTAGTAATCCATTGTGGTTGTTCTTATTCAATACTTGTGCATGATTCAACTGATCATACGTCACCGCGCCGTGGATTCCGCACGCGGCGCAGGGGTGTGACAGGTTGGTATCAGAGCCAAGGTTGTAGAGAACTAGGAAAAACCCAATGTTTAATGACCTAGACTATAACCTAAGCTACCCAATAGGACTAAGTGCTATAGGCTTGAGGATACTTAGGATCTAAGTAACTTAAGTGAGCATTAAGTCTACAATAAGCTTGAAAGATCTTAGGGACATTTTTCTAAGATTAGACATCGAGTCAAAGAATTTGAATCGGACTTCTATAATTTTAGAAACCGAATTAAATTCTCACACATATGCATTTAAGGATTTCAGAGGCAAGGATCTGTATTCTTAGTATCCTTGATCTGAAATTCTCACACAGAGATCATTATAGAAATTCAGAGGCAAAGATCTGTAGTTTCAGTATCTTTGATATGAATTTCTTGTCATATTCATTATGGGATTTAGAGGCAAAGATCTATTAATTTAGTATCTTTGATCTAAGATCCTTGTCATATTCATTATGGGATTTAGAGGCAAAGATGGTTATCTTTGATCTAAAGTCCTTGTCATATTCATTATAGGATTCAAAGATCAAGATCTATTAACTTAGAACTTAGATTTGAAATCCTTGTCATTGTTATCATTGTTATCATTATCAGGTGTTCATTATCATAGGAACTTTATAACTTAGAATCTGTGTAACAGTATTCTTTAGTTGAAGTTCTCACAGGAAATCATTATGCTCAGTACTGTAAGTATTGGGAAACTAGGTTGATTAACCTAGGACACATATACATAAACCTAAGGTCTTAGTTTCTAGTAAATTAAGGACCATGGTTTACACAATCATAAACAGAATCAAGGAACAAGAGAAATCATGAGACAATCATAATCAATCAACAGTTGGAATCTTAGCCCCAAATATAGACGACGGGTTAACGCTGACGTGTTGAGGTAAGTGGTGGGTCGGTGAGAGCTTACCCTATATATAAGCTTATTTCAGTATGTTAGGGGGAATCCGGCGTTTGTATTTGGAGTGAGGATTCGGGATCAACTGGACACATGGAACATTAGTCAAAACACATGGGATACAATCATTTGGGAAACAATCATTGGTGAATCAAATCATAATGAAATTCAAACTTGGATGAACCAGACATTATGGTGAATCAACCAAGTTGTGAACATATCATAAATGTAAACCTTAAGTGAAATTCTTAAGTGATTACATCATTAGTACTTACTGACATAAGTTAACAGGAAAGTGTAGAACACACGTATGACTTAGTTCTACATGTTAACAACTGTTAGTAGGTGCACGCATAACATAATCATAGTTCAATCATGGAATCAATCATAGTTCAAGTTGAACAAAGATCATGGGATTCTTAATCAATGGAAAACACATGGAAATCAGTACAAACGTGTTGCCAAATGCTAGCAAGGGCATGATCGTGGTATACCGAAACGGTGGTGGGCAGCGAGAGTGAGCCCTATATATAAGCTATTTTCGGTATATCGGGAAAGTGTCAGTGTGTAGGTTTGGTGGAGAGATCATGAGACATCGTACATATTCACATGATAAGTATACAAATAAGTTGATAACTTATACGTGTACTGGATCATATTACAATTGAATGATAATACTAGTAGTATGGATATATTACTGACCTTATCATGAAAATTCAATTGTATCCATTCTCATTACTGACCCGCTTGTGGCTTCTATTCGTAGAATGCCTCCTCGACGAGACCCAAATGCTGGGGGTTCGACAAGCGGTAATGATGATGAAATTAACAAGATTGCTCGAGCTATCGCTGTTCGCATGAGGGATGTGATCCCGGGTATGGTCACTGATATTACCCAGAATCTTCGGGGAAGTACCGGTGACTCTGCACACAACTCAAATGCCACAAACGCTGGAACTGCTAACTTTACTTTCAAGCAGTTCAACGATGCTAAGCCTCCTAAGTACTCTGGTACCGAAGGAGCTACCGGCCTACTGCAGTGGCTGGAAAGCATCGAAGACATTCTCGACTTCACTGGATGTCCTGAAAATCTGAAGGTCAAGATGGCCTCAAGTGCTTTTCATAAGGGAGCGCTCACCTGGTGGAACTCTGAGAAGAACACCAGGGGACGTGAAGTCGCTCTAGCCTTACCATGGAATGGATTCAAGAACTTACTGGTGGAAAAGTTTTGTTCACGTCACGAGCTAAAGAAACTGGAGGTGGAGATGTGGAATCTGGTGCAGGATAGTGGCGAAAATGCCAAGTATACAACTCGTTTTCATGAGTTGTGCATTTTGGTACCACATCTGGTTACTCCTCTATCCCGCAGGATAGAGAAATACATCGAAGGCTTGCCTCTAGTGGTTAGAGGAACTGTTATGGGGAACAACCCCACTACTTTGGAAGCTGCGATACAACTGGGTGCTACTCTTACTGAAGAGTATGTGAAATCTGGAGTGCTCACCCGAAAGGGATTCAAAAGGGCACAGATTGAGGAAGGCAAGAAGCCTGAACAGCACCATCATAAGAAGAAGAAACATAAGACAATCAAGAACTTTGCAGCGTTGACTGCGGCTGCACCTACTCATGCTACTCCCCTCACTGCTATGCCACAACCTGCTAATGTCAGAAAGCAGTACACTGGCTCGTTTCCGCTCTGCACCAGATGCCAATACCATCATCTACCCACTATTCCATGCAGAAAGTGTCTCAAGTGTGGGCGCATGGGACACTTGGCAGCTACATGCCGATCTGCTCATCTTGCTGCTGCAACAACTGCTGCCACAACTTCTGCTGCTACAGGTGGAAGAGTTTGTTACAATTGTGGGGCAGAGGGACACTTCAGAAATCAGTGTCCGAAACTCAACAACAATACTGCTGCTGCTCGTGCTTTTGTGATTGGAACTGCTGAAGCACGTGAAGAGCCGGCAGTCATCACGGGTACATTTCTTATCAATGATCACTATGTTCCTATCATATTTGATACTGGTGCTGATAAAAGCTTTATCTCTGCTCATACTGCTTCTTTGCTTAATATGCAACTATCCACACTTACTGCTCCCTATACTGTAGAAGTAGCGAATGGTAAGACCATAGTTGTAGATTCCATAATTAATGCTTGTGAGCTAAGATTAAATGACCATCTTTTCCCCATCGATCTCATTCCTATGACTCTCGGAAGCTTCGAAGTTGTAGTAGGAATGGATTGGTTATCTAAGAACAATGCTGAAATCGTATGCTCGGAGAAACTTATTCGAATTCCCCTACCGTCCGGCGAAACGATGATAGTCTACGGTGAGAAACCCTGCCGCGGATTGAAGATAGTATCGTGCATCAAGGCGAGGAAGTATCTAAAGAAGAAATATTATGCGTTCTTAGCTCACGTGGTGGAAAAGAAACCTGACAAGAAAGCAGTTGGAGACGTACCGGTTATCAAGACTATCCAGACGTATTTCCAGAAGACTTGCCTGGACTACCACCAGTCCGACAAGTGGAGTTTAGAATTGATCTCGTCCCTGGAGCAAACCCAGTGGCGAAGTCACCGTATCGGTTAGCACCGTCTGAGATGCAAGAACTGTCTAGTCAGCTTCAAGAACTTTTAGACAAAGGTTTTATAAGACCGAGTTTCTCTCCATGGGGAGCTCCGGTTCTCTTTGTCAAAAAGAAAGACGGTTCATTTCGCATGTGCATAGATTATCGTGAGCTGAACAAGTTAACAATCAAGAACAGATATCCTCTACCTAGGATCGATGATCTATTTGATCAATTACAGGGAGCAACTTGCTTCTCTAAGATTGACTTACGATCTGGGTATCATCAGTTAAGAGTAAATGATGAGGATATACCAAAGACGGCATTTAGGACTCGATATGGACACTATGAGTTTGTGGTTATGCCATTTGGGCTGACCAATGCACCCGCAGTGTTCATGGACTTGATGAATCGAGTCTGCAGGCCTTACTTGGATCAGTTTGTTATCGTCTTTATTGATGATATACTGATTTATTCTAAGTCAGAACGAGAACATGAGGATCATTTGAGGAAAGTCTTAGAGTTACTAAGAACTGAACGACTATATGCTAAATTCTCAAAATGTGAATTTTGGCTAAAGGAGGTTCACTTCTTAGGACATGTCATAAACAAAGATGGAATTCATGTAGATCCAGCCAAGATTGAGGCGATTAAGAACTGGACTACTCCATCTACTCAAACAGAGATTCGTTCATTTCTGGGTCTGGCAGGTTATTATAGAAGATTCATTGCAAACTTCTCTAAGATAGCTTTGCCACTCACTACATTGACTCAGAAAAGTCAAGCGTTTATATGGGGACAGAAACAGGAAGATGCATTTCAACTTCTTAAACAGAAGTTATGCAATTCCCCTATCCTTAGTCTTCCAGAAGGCAGTGATGATTTCATTGTCTACTGTGATGCTTCAAACCTTGGTCTCGGTTGTGTACTTATGCAACGGGACAAGGTCATTGCTTATGCTTCAAGACAACTTAAGGTTCACGAGAAGAATTACACTACTCATGACCTTGAGTTAGGGGCTGTGGTCTTTGCATTGAAGATTTGGAGACACTACCTGTATGGTACTAAATGTGTTATCTATACAGACCACAAGAGCCTTCAACACATTCTCAATCAGAAAGAGCTCAACATGAGACAACGACGTTGGGTTGAGCTTCTAACTGATTACGACTGCGAGATTCGTTACCATCCGGGTAAAGCCAATGTGGTGGCGGATGCTCTTAGTCGCAAGGAACCAGTCAAACCGATTCGTGTAAGAGCCATGGAGATCAACACACAGCCAAACTTGAAAGACTTGATTCGTATTGCACAACAACAAGTAGTAACAGATAATCAACTCAAGACAGACTTGGATTGTGGTATTGAGAAGAAACTAGAACCTCGAGCTGATGGGTTGTTATATCTCAACGGCCGCATTTGGATTCCAAAGTCTGAAGAATTGCGCACACTCATCTGTGATGAGGCCCATAAGTCGCGATACTCAGTTCATCCTGGAGCCGACAAGATGTATCAAGACTTGAGGACATCTTACTGGTGGCCGGGGATGAAGAAAGACATAGCACTGTACGTGGGAAAATGTCTTACATGTTCAAAGGTCAAAGCAGAACATCAAAAGCCTTCGGGACTTCTGCAGCAACCTGAAATTCCTCAATGGAAATGGGAGCAAATTTCCATGGATTTCATAACAAAGTTGCCGAGAACTCCGAGAGGTTTCGATTCGATTTGGGTGATCGTTGATCGACTCACCAAATCTGCTCATTTTCTCCCAATCCGAGAGGATTACAAGATGGAGAAGTTATCCACATTGTACATCAACGAAATCATTGCACGTCATGGTACACCAACATCAATCATATCTGATCGTGATAGTCGCTTCACTTCTCGCTTTTGGCAATCATTGCAAAAGGCTTTGGGAACGCGTGTTAATCTTAGCACGGCGTATCATCCCCAAACCGACGGCCAAAGTGAGAGGACTATCCAAACACTTGAGGACATGCTCCGTTCTTGTGTCATTGACTTCGGTGGAAGTTGGGACACTCATCTCCCACTCATTGAGTTTTCATATAACAATAGCTATCATACGAGCATTCAATGTGCACCATTCGAAGCTCTATATGGTAGAAAGTGCCGATCACCGGTCTGTTGGACCGAGATTGGTGACTCACAGGTCGTAGGACCAGAACTCATTCAGGAAACATCAGACAAGATCACAATCATTCAGTCACGGCTTAAGGCCGCACGAGATCGGCAGAAGAGTTATGCTGATCGTCGTCGGAAACCGCTTGAGTTTCAAGTGGGTGACCGAGTCTTACTCAAAGTTTCTCCCTGGAAAGGCGTTGTCCGATTCGGGAAGAAAGGGAAACTTGCACCAAGGTACGTTGGACCTTTTGAGATCCTGGAACGGATTGGTCCCGTAGCCTACAAACTCAAACTTCCAGTGGAGCTAAGCAATGTTCATGATACTTTTCATGTATCAAATCTTAAGAAATGCTTGGCGGATCATGATGTTCAGATTCCACTGGAAGACATACAGATTCAGAACAACATGCAATTCATTGAACGTCCAGTTGAGATCATGGATCATGGGGTCAAGAAACTTAAACGCAGCCGTATCCCGATCGTGAAAGTGCGATGGGAGGGCAAACGCGGTGCTGAGTTCACCTGGGAACGTGAAGACCAGATGAAGCTTAAGTACCCTCATCTTTTTACAGTATCTTCGGCTAGTTAATTTCGGGACGAAATTCCCTTAACTAGGGGAGACTGTAACATTTGTGCATATAGTCATGTAGTTGTAAACAGTGTTAGAACAGTGTCTATTCATGGTTCAGTTCATCAATGTGTTTCAGTATGTTCATAATGTGTGCTTGTGTGTTACAGGATCTTAGTAGTCAGAAAACAAGTATGTATTATCTATTTACAGTCGATTTCACTAAGCAAGAACAGTAACTTGTTATATCGAAACAGTGGTGGGCAGCGAGAGTGAGCCCTATACATATACTGCGTTCGGTGTAACAGGTTAGTGTTAGTGCGTAGTGTTGAGACGAGTAGTATAACAATTAATTAATTCAACCAAGATCGTAATCTGTAAGCGAGACTGAGTATAGTTATGGGTGACGATCCATAATAATACGAATGTTGAACTTATAATTACGATGAAACGACTTTAAATATTTTAATACGATCGGAAAACGTACGCGATTGCGGGTATACACGTAATTGTGAATGTTTTAACGATCCGACAACACACGAAGAGTAAAATAATTAAATTAATTATTTTATATTTTTACAATTTTGAAACTCATCATTTTAATGAGTTTAACAACTCTTTTATTTTAAAACCGCGTAAAATACGCGTTACGTTTCGGAAACGCGAACCGAGCGACCGAAACGAACCCGAACACTACCCGGACTATAAAAGCCCTAAAGAAGGCCATTTCCTTCATTTATTATCAGCCAAACCCTCTCTCTCTCTAGAATTTCGCAAACCCTCTCTCTCTCTAGAAAACCAAACTTTAAACGTTCGTAACTCGCTTATTTCTCGACGGATTTCGACGTTCTTGGTGTCCACGCGAAGCTCTCGACAAACTCTACACGAAAGTACAAGAATATCTCAGATCCATCCAGCCAAAAACGAGGTATGAGCCTTGGAAAGATTCGGAAATAGGGTTTTCATAAGTTGTTGTGAGTTTTGTTTAAAAACCGATAATCGGCCGGATGTTTCATCACCATTCTTAGTTTCGCACACCTAGCAACCTCCCTCGAAGTTGTACAGGCTTAGATCGTGGTCTAGAATCAAGTAGCTTGATGATGAAGACGATCCAGGTTGCAGGTTCGGGAGGCTCGTTTCCAACAGCATGGAGCCGAACCCTCATGAACACAGCTAGCCTTTACGAACCCTGCATGGTTCGTGGGGTTATCAGCCGAACCTTATGGACCCTCACGAGCCTTCATGCCTTCGTCGAACCCTCCTAAGGCCACGAACCCTCCTGGATTGAACGAACCCTGCATGTGCCGAAGTTACTAGGGTTTCCTAGTCGAACCTTTGCTATCACGAACCTGTATCAACATGCAGCGAACCTTAGTACCCTCACGAACCTAGTGCTGCATGTGGCGAACCCTAGCTGGTCCCCGAGCATTGTACTAATCCACGAACCTGTTTGATTTCTTGTTAGACGAACCGTGGATGCACATCAGAGGGCCGAACCATGTGGAATACCTTGGCCGAACCTTTGAACATCCTATCAGCACCGAACCCTTGGTTGGGGGCGAACCCTAGGCTAAACCCAAGAGGGTTCGCTGCCCAAAATGGCAGCTTCACGATTCTTCGGCCCAATCCCACCATATCCGGCCCAACACCAATAACAACTTGACCCATAGATGGAACTAAGCCCAATTAAGTTGTACATGACCCAATTGAAATCAAATCGGGTTAATAACGTGTTGGGGTGTTACAAGGCCTAATTTCATGTTGTTGGACCAACATCACATCCATTGGGCCTAACACCACATTCATTTGGCCCATCGTGAACCTAAGTGACACATGGACTTGATTCAAGAACCATTGTGGTCACATAGGTTCAAAGCATATTATTGAATCATAACTTGACAATTGTGAATTAATCATTTATGGTTTAAGTGTAACTTAACCGTTCATGGAATTAATTCACAACACAAAGACTTGAAATCAATTGAACATCTTTTCACAACAAATGGTAATCAATGACTATCAAATTCATAAACAAATATCATTTTATGCATAAGATTTATGCACAAGGATCATTTCACATTCGTTTCTTGGACCCATGATCAATCAAGAGATTCAAATCATAACATTCAAGTTTTCACAACAATCAAATCATGAGAACACAAGTCAATCAATGAATCAAAGTTATACAATTATAAATCCTATATCTTATGTATGATTACAATGTTATAGGAACAAATTAGAAGTCCTGTTTGCTACTTGCTAACTGTTTAGTTCAGAGTCTACTGCAGACAGGTGAGAACTTTAGCCCCTCTTTTACTGTTTTATAACTGTTTTGGGGTGGAACACGTGATCAAAACCGCTATTTCAATCTTGTCTCATTACACAGGTTATGTGTAAGTCATAAACATTTCAGGTTCATCTTACGAATCCAAGGGATTCATCAAGTGTTTAAGGAAATTGTCAACTGTTTTAAAGGAATTATTTACTATTAAACCCTTACTACTAAAAAGGATTTTATAATGTTTTCTTGAAATGTTTTATAACAGTTTTACTCAAATGTTCTTTTAAAGGATTTTACAAACACTTTTGTTATAAACCTTGTTATTACACAAGGTCATCACATCATGGTATTCAAAACAAGTGGTTCACAACATGGTATCCAAATCAAGTGGTTCAAAACATGGTATTCAAAACAATTGGTTCAAAACATGGTATTCAAATTCATTGGTTCAAACATGGTACTCAATTTCATTGGTTCAAAACATGGTATTCAAGTCAAGTTGTTCACATCATGGTATTCAAATCAAGAGATTCATTTCATGTTACATAAACAAAGGATTCAACTCGTGGAGTTAAATCCAGGTTTTCAATAAGACATTAACACATCCGGTTAAAGTAAGATTCAGAAAACATGGTGTCATTTGTTGTAAACAAACTTATAAACCCATCAAGTATCATATTCATTAGCGTTAGTACTGGGTGATCACAACAAGGGAAAGCGGACACATACATTGGGGGCAGACCGATTGCTGCAGTTAGTTTTTAAATCTGTTTTATAAACTAACTGCAGATTTCGGTTACATATGGTTTATTCAAAACTGTTGACATATTATTTAACTCCAAACGTGGTTTGGGACTTGATATTATATGTTGACTCATGTGCAAACAGTGATTGGACTGTTTACACTCATTTTCTTACTTGATGTTAGTTTGGGTTGCAGCTCATCCGTGTGAATCTTATGATACTTTAACTTACCTATGTCTTATATCATATACTCATGTTTACAAATGCTTAAACCTATTGTTCTCACCAACTACGTCTGTAGTTGACAGTTACTTTTCACGTGTTTCAGGTAATCAGGTTTAAGACATTCTCAGGGACAACTAAGGAGACCATTCTAAGATAGAACAAGATGAAGAAACATGCTAGGATGGAATAGAAACTCACTAAATCCTAAATGTTTAATTGTCTTGTTTGGAGTCTTATTTTGTAAACTATATTTTGGGTCTGTAGTTGTCTTACTTTTGGTAGATAGATTGTCTGTAACTAATCAACTGTCTAAACATTATGAAATGTAGTAATCCATTGTGGTTGTTCTTATTCAATACTTGTGCATGATTCAACTGATCATACGTCACCGCGCCGTGGATTCCGCACGCGGCGCAGGGGTGTGACATAAACTTTCTTGTGCGTGGCTGGCATCTTCTCTGTGCTTTGTTTCTTCAATACCTCCCAGTATGCAGCCCATTCCTCTTTTCTTTTCTTTAGATCATCAGCTTCAGCCTTGCTTGCCTCTACTTGTTCTTCAAGATATCTGACCAAGAGATCCTCTGTTTCCTGATCAAATGGCTCAGTGAATGTAGGCAGCTCGTCTTCAGCCGATATATACTTTGGGTATTCTTCATCGGTGATGTCTTCCAGAATGACCTCATCTACATCATCAAAAAGTTCTGGTTCGGGCTCTTCGGTACTGGGTACAGAGGTGTCATCAGTGACCACCTCGTCAGGATTCAACCTGAACAGCTCGGCTATCTGCTCCTTAGATAAGCAATGTATGATCTCACCCTCCTCCTTGTCGTAGCTCACTGAGTGCTGTATGATGCCTTGAGCGTCTAAGATCATGGTAAGTGTCTTGTCAAGTTGACGTCTCAAAGGCACAGCTTGGACTTCCTCAGTAGCTTCTGGCTCTGCAGTCTTTGATGGAGACGAAGGAGGAGGAGCCTGAGCTTTCTTGTCATTGGCCTTCTTAGACCTGATCTCGGAAGTGGGAGGAGCTTTATCATCATTGTTGTCATCATCATCATCATCAGTGCCGGATGATTCTCCAGATCCACTCCCTGATCCATCTTTACCCTCATCATCATCTTCATCATCTTCATCTGATTCTTCATCTTCATCTGATTCTTCATCTTTCTCAGAATCCTCGTAATCCACTTGTTCCTCATCAGACTCTTCTTCATCTTCTTGTTTGTCTGAATCATCGGAAGGAGCAGCAGAGCCTTCAAGCCTGGGAGTGCCTTCCTTGGAACTCTCGACAAGTTCAGCAAGGCGAGCATTCTCATCCTCGAGCTGAAGGATCCTATCATTGAAACCAGAGGCTGTCAAAGCCAGCTGGTTGTGCTCATCGATGTACTTAAGGAGCTGCTCCTCCTGTTGAGCTGACCTGGCCCTCAAGTCGGCCCGCTGGTCTGCAGCCTGAAGAAGCAGAGTATCCTGCTCTTCGATCCTCCTTGTAAGCTGAGCAATAACCAGCTCTTGCTCCTGGTTCTTCTTCTCTTGCTCCATGCTCCTCTCCATCAGTCTTAGGACCATACTGTTCAGTGTGCTAAGCTGATCCACAACTGAAACAGTAGGTATATGAACATCAGCACGGACTGTGGAAGGGCCAGAGGAAGCAGTAACATACACCGGCTCGCGAACAAAAGGAGTGGACAGAGGGGCAGTAGTAACCTGAGTGTGAATGGCCCTTGTCCTCGTCAGTGAGGAAACTGACACAGCTGCTACTGATGTGACAGTAGTTGTAGCAGCTGATGTCAGTTCTGACCTCCTTTGGAAAGAGAATCGAGATCTCTTTCCCCTTCCAGCTCTGGATGAGGTGGGCTGTCCAGCAGAAACAATCACTGCTGTGGAAGCAGGAGCAGATGACCTAGGAGGGGGAGAAAAATCAAACTCCGGAATAAATAATGTATCAGTAATATCCTCCAAATCATCATCTGTCCTCTTTCTCTTCCTCATCTGCATTCTTCCACCCTCATCCACTTTCTCAAACTCATCATCATGAGTCTCTTCAGAATCAGAACTGTCTTCATCACCTTCACCCTCACTCGAGTCCTCTGACTCATCACCACCATCTGAGGAATGTGGAACTGAAACATCGAGAGGAACAGTCACTGAGGATGTAGTAGTAGTCAAGAAGTCCAAATCCATCAGTGAGTCGATGTCCACATCCTCCTCCTGTGCTGTCGACACATCAACATCACCACCTGCCCCAGAAACAGCAACATCAACCATGCTCACTGAAGCAGCAGTGGTTATGTGTACTGATGTCATCTCACCAGCCCCAGAACTCTCAACAGCAACAGTGCTCACCTCCACTGTGCTCACATCAACACCAGCACCACTCGGGCCTACATCACCATCTCCATCCTCACCATCACTGTCATCATCATCAACCGGAACCACAATGTCCTCCACATCTGAGTCGGAGTCATCGTGTCTCCATCTTCTTCCAGCCGGAGCCCTGTAATCGGGTCGAGAGAGGTGACCAAATAGGGATCTAGTGGTGGGCTTCCTCTCCTTCCCTCTGTATGACAAAACTCTGTTGAGAGTTATGTCATTCTTGTGCTCCAATCTAATGATGTCGGCATTAAGCTTTGGAAGATCTGGAATCTGTGCATCAATGATCTGCTGTATGAATCGAGGGTACATAAGGAACTTCTTGTCACCCTTTAGCCCCACATTCTCCTTCATGTGCAGAAAAACCATCTCGGAGAAGTTGAATGGTTTGTTGAGCACCAAGGCAGCAAATGCGCACTGTATGGTTTCGCGCATGTCATCAAATCCTCCTCTCCTCGAGCCAAGGCAGTGAACAAGTACATGAGCCAAGTACTTGAACTGCGGGGACATGAACGCTTTGTTCAGAATCCCGGCTCCAATGTCTCCCTCGTACTTGCGTCTGAGGAAGCATCCACGGACTAAGAATCTGTCAAGTAGAACAGGATGATCTGGAGAGTCCTGAAAACCACAAACCCTCCGTATGTGCTCAGCAGACACCACAACATCATGACCCCTGACCTTGCCCCTAATGACTGTAGGCTCGGCCTCACAATCAATATCAGCTGATGTCCAGAAATCCTGCTGATGTGATAAATAGGGCACATGGACTGTCGATATGGCAGTGAATATCCTGGAATGCCTCAAGAATGTAATAATATCTGTGTAGTGCTTCGCGTTCGGAGTCGTCAGATCAAGATGGGCACAGATGTTATGCTTCGGAACTGATTTGTATCCTGCCATACTGCACAATACAAGAAATACACATGTCAGTACAAGACAATCACTAAAACAATGAGATTTAACAAAAAAATCAGATTAACTGTTTTTCTGATATGCCGAATGAGTCCATTCGCCGAATGAGTTATCTGTCGAATGAGGCTCATTCGTCGAATGATTCTCATTCGTCGAATGATTCTCATTCGTCGAATGAAACTTGAGTATGACTGGTCATTCGCCGAATGATCCATTCGTCGAATGAGGTTCATTCGCCGAATGAGTCATTCGCCGAATGACGACATTCGGCAGTATCACTGAGTTCAAAATCCCTTTGTTCAAAATCTCAAATCAATCCCAAAAACCTGTTAAACAACCCTCAGAAACGACCGATTAGCAATTTTAATACATGACATTTTGGGTTTAAGGTCCATCTTAACAGTTTATTTGTTGGGCGAATTTCAAAACCCTAAAACCCTAAATCTCAATCTGTTTATCATGATTTCGTGGATGGAATCGGTTGAAATTTGATCTCCATATACCTGAGAATAAGTACAAATGGATTATCAGAAGCAGGATCTATCAAAGTCACAAGAAATCGATTGAGAAGTCTAAGTGTGTGTTTCGCCGAATGAGGTTTAATCTGATATCACGAAAGAGGAAATGGTCGAATGACTCTCATTCGGCCGAAACACAGTTATATACTGTGTACTCATTCGCCGAATGAGCTAGGCGAAAGGTCACAAAGTTTCTGTTTCATTCGCCGAATGAATGTGGCGAATGAGTCAATCGGTGATGTTCATTCGCCGAATGAGAATGTCGAATGAGACATTCGACACTCTTCATTCGTCGAATGAAGTTCATTCTGAGAAGCTTATTCGGTCGAATGACTCATTCTCATTCGGCCGAATGAGTCCATTCTGCCTCTCATTCGCACGAATGAGATATGGACTTCTCCAAAACTCCAAAATTTCAAAGATTTGACATTTTGTGCACCCAAATTTTAACCAATTATGAAGATATGTCTAGTTGGTTCAGGATTCAGATATGACAGGCATCCGAATCTACAAATGATCATCTAAAATAAAATTGAAAATAGAAAATCTTTTTGTATTTTTCTGAAACAACCAAACAACTGTACAAACATAAATTAAAAGCAAGTAAACACAAGTAAACACATATTTTTGTGAAAAGCCCGTTAATAAAATAACACAAATCTCTGATTACATCATATAACCTTTAATGAATGCTTCACTTCAATCACAATTTCATTTTGACACGATTACTGATATATTTGTCCAATTTTAAACTGATCAATACATAACTCTTCAAACAAACTAAATGATCACTCATATTTTCTGACTATGTTCTCCAATTCATTTCATCAATTAAGATCAAAATCAGTTCATAACTCATTTCAGCATATCTTAATACCAGTCATCATGAATTCAATAAGATTCAATCATTTATTATCTTTTTGGATTTTTCTTGTTCTATCCACATGGATGGCTTCAGCTAGGTCCGTCCCAGCAATATGGCACATGTATGGAATCGAACTTTATTTGTTTAAGTTTTTCTCAAGCTTAATACCAGCTTGCATTAGATTTTTTTTACCAAGCTTAATACCAGCTTGTCTTTGACTTTTCTTTACCAAGCTTAATACCAGCTTGTCTTTGATTTTTCTTTGAATGAAACCTCATTTGATTTCATGATGACAGGTGTATGCTTGATTTGAGTCAAGAACCATTTTTCACTCAAAAGCCTTAATAAAATGGATCCCACAAGTCAAACTTTCTAAGTTCTCATAAGTCATTTATTTATTTTGTATAGTCAGCCTATCAGTACATCCCATCATCATTTCCTTATGATTTTAGCTCATGCATTCATTTCTGCTTCTATGACATAATGAAATCAATGTGCTATATCATTAAACAGGACTGTTTCATTTTTAATTTTTCTATTGTTTTTGATTTTTCAAATTTCTATTGTTTTCGGTTTTTCAAATTAGAATATCTCCCCCTAAAAACCTAAAAATAGAAAATCTTTTTGTGTTTTTCTTGAGAAAAGAGAACTGTACAAGATAAAATGAAAATACTAAAAAATAATAAAAAACTATCTAATGAAAGTGATGATCATTTGTTAGACTCAGATGAGGATTGAACTTCATCCTTTTGAAAAACACCATTAGCCGATAACAGATATAAAAATCTGGGTTTATCAAAAGCTTTTGTGAAAAGATCGGCTTTCTGGTGATCGGTGTGAATTTTAACAACATCGATTAATTTCTTCTCAAAACAATCACGTATGAAGTGATATTTTATGTCGATGTGTTTGGTTTTGGAGTGCTGCACTGGATTTTTAGTGACAGCAATGGCAGCAGTGTTATCAACATAAATCGGAGTGTTAGAAAAATGTAACCCATAGTCCCTGAGTTGCTGTTGAATCCAGATGATTTGAGAACAGCAACTTGCAGCAGCAGCAATATATTCAGCTTCACAGGTTGAAGTAGACACCGACGTCTGCTTCTTGCACTGCCAGGTGACCAATCGGTTTCCAAAGAACTGACATCCCGCAGATGTTGACTTGAAATATCTTTTACATCCACCATAATCTGAATCACTATATGCAGTAAGCTCAAAGTTATCATCATTAGGGTACCATAAGCCAAGTTCTGGTGTACCCTTCAGATAACGCATAATCCTTTTGACAGCAATCAGATGAGATACTCTTGGTTTGGATTGATAACGTGCACACAAGCAAGTGGCAAACATGATATCTGGCCGAGAGGCAGTGAGATACATGAGAGATCCGATCATTCCCCGATACAGAGTGGCATCAATTAACTCCCCCTTTTCATCTGGAGTAATCCCGTGATTAATCGCCAGTGGGGTACCAGCAGGCTTCGCATCAGACATACTGAACCGGCTCAGAATGTCACCAACGTATTTGGTTTGATGAGTAAAAATCCCTGCCTCAGACTGATCCACCTGTAAACCCAAGAAAAACTTCATCTCTCCCATCGAACTCATTTCAAAAATTTCTTTCATAACTGTCTCAAATTCCTTGCACGGATTATCATTTGTGGATCCAAAAATTATATCATCCACATACACTTGTACCAAGAGTAAATCACTGTCCTTCTCACGGATGAATAAAGTGCAGTCAATGACACCTCTTCTGAACCCGTTGTTCAAAAGGTGAGTGGAAAGTGTCTCGTACCACGCTCTCGGAGCCTGATGCAATCCATACAACGCTTTGTCTAGCTTGTAGACTTTATCACGATGCAATGGATCTTCAAATCCGGGAGGTGATTGACATACACTGTTTCACTGATAACCCCGTGAAGGAACGCGCTCTTTACATCCATTTGATAAACCTTGAACTTTTTGAAGGATGCATAAGCCAGAAAGATACGAATGGCTTCTAGTCGAGCGACCGGAGCAAACACCTCATTATAATCCAATCCCTCTATCTGTCTGAATCCTTGAACCACCAGACGAGCCTTGTTTCTCACGATTATCCCGTGATCATCCTTTTTGCAACGTAGAACCCATCTAGTGCCAATGACTTTTGCACCTTTGGGTTTATCAACTAGTTGCCAGACCCCTAACTTCTTGAACTGCAACAGTTCCTCTTGCATGGCGTCTACCCATGATTCTTCTTTGAGGCTTCAGTGACGGTACGCGGTTCCACTTGAGATATAAAGCAGGAATGAGCACAAAAGCTTACATCTGGAAAATCAAGAATGTCTGCAAGACCACCTGAAGAAATCTGACTTCGAGTCTTTACTCCATCTAAAGGACTCCCTATAATGTTGTCTTGAGGATGAATTCGATTAATTCTTCCAACAGGATGAGCAGGAACATCAACCTCAGGATCTAAGTTATTCAAATTCAAGTCCTCAAGATCAGGTACAAGATTATCAACAACTGGTTCAGGAGCAGCTGGAGGATTGTCGTCTGTGTCTGAGCTGTCATCATTTATCTGTGTAGAGGGACCAGATGTAGATGTAGGTTGAAAAGTAGCATCGGGGGCATTCTGTACATCATACAGCATCTGAACAGCTACATCTTCATCTGAGTACATGGGGGGCATATTGAATGAGTCAAAAAGACTGGAATAGTCAACATCCAATCTGGCCCTTTTCCAGGTGGGGGCATTGTATACTTTTGAACATCCACATGGTACCACTCCTCCACATTATGAGTTCCAATGTTGTAAACTCGCTTATTTGGAGTGCTGTACCCAAGAAAATACCCTTCTTCCACCTTTTCATTGAACTTGCCCTGCTCATGTTTCTTAAGCATGGTGCATGGAGCACCAAATGGTTCTAGATACTTAAGATTTGGCTTTCGGTTATGGAGCAGTTCAAAGCAAGTCTTCCCATGTCTCTTCACAATTAGGACCCGGTTCAATGTGTAACAAGCATTGGCAACAGCTTCATTCCAGAATTGAACCGGTAGAGAGAAGAATCAGCAAGCATAGTTCTAGCAGCCTCAATCAATGTCCTATTCTTGCGTTCAGCAACGCCATTCATCTGTGGAACATATGGAGCACTAAACTGTTGCACAATGCCTCTTGCATTACAAAAATTCTCCATGTTGTGATTTTTGAACTCAGTTCCATTATCAGTTCGAAACTGACGAATCTTGAGCTTATAGAGTGATTCAAGTTTGGTAACCAAAACTTGAATGCAATCAAACGTTTCTGATTTCTCCTTCAAAAAAGAAGACCCAAGAGTATCTGGAGTATTCATCAGTGATAACCAGGCAGTATTGATCTCCAGCTATACTCTTCGATTACTGGACCAAACAAATCCATGTGAAGAAGCTCAAGAGGAACATTGATTGACTGATATTTTTTCAGTTTATGAGACTGCTTAGACTGCTTTCCTTTCTTGCATGACACACAGATATCAGACAGCTTAAAATTCTTCAGGCTAACTCCCTCAACCAAACTGTTGTGTACCAGATGATTCATCTTGCGTAAACTCAAATGGCCCATCCTCTTATGCCAAAGGATTGAATCTTTCTCAGTTGCCTTTGTCATAAAACATGAAGCTGTGGAGGATGTAGTTGAAGCTGTAGCCATATTGAGAACATACAAGTCTTGTTTTCTTGGAGCAGACATTAAAATCCAATCTTCAGGTATCTGCACACCTTGCTTGAGAATATAACACTTTGAGTCATCAAACAGAACCTTGTACTCTTTGTCACAAATCTGAGAGACTGACAGGAGGTTGTTTTCTAACTGTTTGACATATCTGACATTATCGAACGAAACCTGTCCATTTGTCAAGATTCCCTCTCCTGTAAAAACACACCCTTGTCTCCAGCAAAAGCTACATAGCCACCTCGAACTGCGTTCACATTGGTGAGCAAGAAATATCACCAGTCATGTGTCTGGAAGCCCCACTATCAACGATCCAATTGCTGTTACTCCAGCTTTTGGGGCAACCTGCACAATAAAGAGACTATCAGTTTACATTGGGAACCCAAGCCTTTACGGTCTTGGGGTTGACCCATTGAGTCTCGGATCCAAACAACGATCCATTTTCCTTAGGAATAGGTTTATCTGAAATTGTGGAACAGACACCTCAGATGATTTAACTTTCCAAATTGCATTTTTATCCAAAGAGGTTTTCAGATAAATGGATGATTGTTTTGATTGGTTAACCTTGATCTCATTTGGAACCACCAATGTTTCCAACTTTCCCTTCCCTGTCTGAACCCTTAGGCTGAGTGTGAAATGAAGATTTTGACTGAAAAGATTTAGACACAGATTTGCTAGGTTTTGGTAATTAAAGCAGACTTTAAGGTTATGAAAGGGACAACCTTAGGTCTGATCAACTGAGGCAAAACCTCACATGTGCCCTGGTTCACCACACTCAAAACAGACTTTAACACCTTTTTTATGAAAATGTTTTAAATCAGAAAATGACTTTTAGTTGATTTAAAAAACATTTGATTTTTGACAATCTTGCTCGAAACCTAAACCCTTCCTTCCTTTGTTACCAAACTGAGCTGATTTGTAGCACAATTAGCTTCGGACTCCTGTGAAGCTTTAACAAAGCATAATTCTTGTAAATCTTTGATTTGGAGATTGGGTCACCTTTCATGACACTAGAAGATTGATTCTGAGGAGTGCTCTTGCTTTGATGAATACTCTGATTCATCCTCGGAATCAGAAAGCCAATCTTCCACAATTCCATCCACCCTTGAATCCTTAGTCTGAGATGAACTCTGATTTTCACTCAGGACTAACTGGATCAACTACTAATGGAAGTAGTAACTTGAAAGTCCTTTACATCTTTGTCATTTGGAGTG